>JAHZMW010002929.1:0-21830 GCA_027743745.1 Alloscopus bannaensis
CGACGGAGCTTCGGTTGTTGCGGTTAAAAATAATAGCGTGCGTCAGGGAGAGAAAAGAATGAAACTTAACCAAGAGCGTCGACAATCAAAGGATTTCATTCAGTCAACACATAAATCTCTAAGGAAGATAAAGCAAAAATCCCGATCTGTGTCACGTAGAAGTACTATCTCGGTAAATCATCATTTGCTTTGCGTATGTGGTCAAATATCTAAAATCTGATGTAATGATTTAAGAAAGTTCAATTCTACAATTTAGTCGCAACTCGATATGTACGAGGATAGTTCTGGAAGTGATGACGATGGTGGTTCAGTGCCTTTAAAGGAAAAGAAGAAACTTCTTAAACAGAATGTGATCAAGTTTTTAAGTGACAAGGTTTCTCCAAGAAGTGTAAGTTTGTGTCGTAGAGTCTTATTCGGTATTTTTGAGAGGAAAGTGTCAATGAAATCGCTTGCTTTTACATAATTTTTCCTTAGATGTTACGCCTGAGAGACGAATTGATGGGCTTACGAGAACAGGAAAAGTATTTTAAAGTTACAACGGTTGTTCCTTTAACGGCTGGAATGATGGAGCAAGCTTTCTGCAGAAAACTGAGTGAATGAAACATGCAAAAATATTAGCAATGTTATTCTTCTGTTCACATTGACTTGAGTACAGAAACGGCTACACTACTATCACTATCGGATGCAATCGGATGCCTTCTTGATGTATGTAATTAGTGATGTTTAATGAAGTTTTTTAGGTCGATGCGATTTGCAAATCGCTGATTTGCTATAAATGGTTTATCCCATGCATCGTCCGTCAGAGTTTCGGGGCTTGCGTTGTGCAGAGTTATTATATTTATTCTCAGAATAGGAAAATGTACACTTGTATCGTGGAGTGAAAAATGTCCAAAGGCAGACCAATTTTTGCATTTTTTTATTTTAAAGCATATCTTGAATAGCCATTACAGCAGAAATTGCACCTGACATGTCAAACCATTATCAAGATTCTAGAAATCGTAAATAAACAAATACCTATTGAATGAACTTTACTATCACTAGGTTTAGCACCATTTTTACTTGGATGTAAATTGTTCAGAAATGGTATCCCTGTGGAATGAGGAGAGCGTGATGTTGTATGAGAAGCGTCGTGTTTGTGAGGCTTGACTGGCTTCCGCTTTGAGATTTCCGATGTTAAAGTGTTAGGGATTTCATTAATAGGACAGTGTTTTTGCGGGCAATCGTGAGCATTGTTCGACGGCACGCATTTGTTCACAGAGTAATTTTCACCACTTGGACAAAATACGGCTTGAGATTCCACTCCCTCTTCCGTTGGAATGCAGTGAATAAAGCGGTCGCAAGCTCCGGCCAGAGGAAATGATCCAACACTTGGGCATGCTACGTAGAAATCCGGATACCTGGCAGTGAGAGCCTAATAAAAGATACCTTGGATATGAAGACGACTGTTCTCTCTAGTCAATGCACTTTCATAAAGTGGTTTCTAACCTCCTTGCAGTTCTTCGTTCCCTTCCCAGGTGAACTTCTGATTAGAAGTGACAACGCCAGTTCCGAAAACGTTAAATTTATTATTAACACCGCCATGTTCACGATTCTCCAATGACCGCTAAGGTACATTTTCTATCAACCAATGGTTTATTCCTTTAATTCGTATCCACCCACACCTAATTTATTCTTATGATCCTATGACCGTTGATGTCTAGGCTCAGTCGGATTTTTACGATTCCAATCTCCAATGAATTTAATACAAATTGTTACAACCAACCGCGGACCCGGATTGAACGTTTTTTTTCACACACTCCCTACTACCGCTTCCCCCACATTCAAGATTTCCACCCAGTCAAGAGTTGAACACTGCACTGCAGTTGATAATTAATACACATGGGAGATGTTTGGGATATGTGGCAATAACTGTGTCAAGTGTGAAGAAACTTTGCCTCTTGCGTGCCTTTAAATTTCCTTTTCAATGTATGCAACAAGGAAGTGCATTCAAAAATTGTGACGAAGAGGAAATTAACCACCACGACATGGGTGACAAATCGTCGCCAAGTACAAAAGCGGAGTTCACTGATATCTCACATAATATAATTGCAATATTATTGCATTTGTAGAAGCTATTTCAGACAGTTACACTTAAGTGATGCCTTGTAATGTTGTCCACGTCTTACGGCTTGATCCAATCCATGCTAGTGATTTTTCTTGGAATCATTGGGACGCTATGTAATGTTCTCGGTTCTCAAATTTTCGACCATATTAACTGTTCTATTGAATATTTCCTTTTCAATGTATGCAACAAGGAAGTGCATTCAAAAATTGTGACGAAGAGGAAATTAACCACCACGACATGGGTGACAAAATCGTCGCCAAGTACAAAAGCGGAGTTCGCTGACATCTCACATAATATAATTATACCATTGCAATATTATTGCATTTGTAGAAGCTATTTCAGACAGCTACACTTAAGTGATGCCTTGTAATGTTGTCCACATCTTACGGCTTGATCCAATCCATGCTAGTGATTTTTCTTGGAATCATTGGGACGCTATGTAATGTTCTCGGTTCTCAAATTTTCGACCATATTAACTGTTCTATTGAATAAACATTCATTCTCTCCGATTGAATAAACATTCATTCTCTCCGATTGAATAAACATTCATTCTCTCCGATTGAATAAATCATAATGTCTCGAATGCATAATGCTTCGAAACTAAATAATACGCTCAGAATTGAATAGAATTGAAGATACATAATGTAGGTATCTTGTTTGTAAGTTTGTATTTGATATTACATACCTACCTAGTAGTAATAAGTACGTCAATACTAAAAATAAATGTTGGAGATTGTAATTTGACAAGCGGAACGTAAAGATTTACATGGTGTACCACCTACTGAATAACACTATTAAACAAAGGAAGAATGCCATGTTTTCAAAAATGTGTACGTGAGATGCGCCAGAGCCAGACCTTCGATTGGTTTGCGCCATTACTAATGTTTGATCTGAATGTTTCGTCTCGTGTATATGGTCTTCTTGCTGTGAGCTGTAAGAGAAAGTATGAGGCTGATTGTTTATCGGATACAAGGTCATCTTTCAATTATTACTATTGTCAATGCATTTACCTAGCATCAAACTCCACTCTATCCGTTGGAAGCAGGTCATTTCCTTCCGGTGTTGGCTGAGTAACGTCAACGGGAGGATTATAAGCAGACTGGGAAGTAGTGACATCGTTATCACTCAGATCAATTTCATTGCCACTTCCATGTCCGTCTAAACATAGCCCAGTGAGTGTAGTAAACGAGAGAAAAATGCAAGACATAAGTTACTTCATATGCGTTGGTGCAGTACATTTAATAGGTAATGCAATAAGAGCAAATGGAATTTACTTAGCCTTACCATCTGGAATTCGGCAGGTGTATTGTGGACAGTCAGATGCATTGCTGTTAGGAATGCATACTCGATCCACAAAGACGTAACCCACGGCACAATACTCCAGAAATGGCTGTATCTTGGTTTTACCACGAATGCACTTGAAAAACGTGGTGCAATTTCCAGGCTGAGGAAATGCTCCAGATGCATCACACTCTGACGATTTATGGCTCATTACTTGTTCCACAAATCGTGGAATTATCTGAAAAGGTACATAAAGAATGTGACTTTGTTCGCAAGGAATTTACAAAATTACCTGCGGATGGGCGCTGTTTAATTTATCATTACATATAAGCTATGAATTGTTTCGGATATCATCTAATTATATTAGATTGGGTGTATTTTCAACACTTACGTCTTTGCATGTAAGATGTTCTTGAAATGTAGTTGAATAACCGCCAATGTCCTTTGCCTTAACGGAAGTTGTTACAAATAGCGAACATTCTAAACCAAACAGTAAAATTGCCAACGAGGACTCCAGTCGAAATAGTTTTAAAAGAGGCATATTCCTCATTGCTAATTTTGTTGGTCAGACCGAATTACGCACCAGTCGGCTTAAACTGGAGTCAGGTTATTGCTCATTCTTGTCAAACAACATATTGCTTTCTCAAATTTGAAAATTAATTTATGGAATTCCTGGATATTTGTAGTTTTGCTCCAGGGAGGAATAAGTGTTTTAAGTAGTAACCGCACATTAAGCAAGCTTTTTGTGTTGGTTTTCCTACAATATTGAACTTCACTCATACAAATTTCCAACATATTGACCACGTTCAAAGATTAAGCTTTCGTAGTAGGAATGTACCAATTTCTGCACTGGCCATTGTAAGATACTTGCATAATTTGTCTTGTACATTACATGGTTTGAGGAAAGGCCATATTATTTTACTTCCAAAAGAAGATAGTCGATCAATTCCCGTCCATTAAATATGGATGAATTCATTACATGATGCAGCAAAGGTGACAAAAGTAGCAAACAACGAAGCAAAGTTTACGCTTGTGTACACAAAACGATTATCAATAGATGCTAAAAGAATTTGCATTGTAGAAAGGTGATCAAGTTGATAGCTTTCATTGTCACAGTCATTTTAAGTAGAGCAGTTTACATTCAATCAGTAGGACGAAACAAATCTACCTACGCATTTTATGCCCCATACGCTAATGGACACTATTACATTCCAGTCAACTGAAGTTGGGTGGTGGTGACATGTGGAGATCTTCTACTGTATGAATGTTTGGATGATAATGAATAACCTAAAACAAAATCATATCTGTACAACTATATTATACAGACGAACAAGGTGGAGCCCATTATGTGACGCTTGAGTAGGGTATGTACACGCGTAAATTCAAGTAGGTTGGAATTGTTTGCGTCTCATGGTCATTATTGACATGCCCTGGCCCAACCTTAAGAAACCTTTATCATATTAGCTTTTAGATAGACGTCCAATTTTTCTGCATAGTCATTGTATAGTACAGCAAATGCAAACAATATTACGTGTATTAATGCGCTTTATCAATAGTCTTGGCTCGATGGAAGAAGCACTTACCTCTACAGTAGCTTAGAATGCCTAACATGTTTCTTCAGCAAAGACAGTGAAGTCGGTTTTACCCGAATATACGATTAATTGTGTAACAGTTGCAATTGAGTTGATTGCTTAATACAACCGGCAGTTTAGATATAATATCAAAACTGCTAAAAGAGTAAAATAGAATTTTTATTCGTAGAATTTACCTAAACTTGTACAGACAGTCGCTTGTGACTTGTTTAAGTACACCTCAACATTGTCAAATCATAATCATAATACATATGTATATAGTACCCCGGCTTTGCTTGTAATATAGGAAAACAAAAACACCGCTAACAATGCTGGTTTAAGTTACAACAGCTCAAAGCAATTTCATTTGTACGTGGGTGGTGTGTGGAAGACTCTTTTCACTGCAACTACTAGGTACTAATTATTAAAAATTACATAACACAGAGGATCATATAACAGAATGGGCTTCTTTGAAATAAAATTTGCTACAAAAGTTATTGTTATGAACGTCATGCCCGAGATTAGATTATTCTTTTCATGTTTATCGTACCGTGTTTAATATAAAAAAGGGTTGACTGCCCTTTTGGTTCTGGGTATGAGCATCAAGTCTGATGTTTATACTGGGCATCATAAAACCGGAAAGACGATGATAAAACTGAATAAAAACTCAAGATTTCATTATCCCATCTAACCCGCCTGAAGATGCTTATGATGAATCATTCATACAGAATTTCTTTTGAACTTTTAAAATATAAAATCAATTGAGCGTGCTCGTAGTATTATTGCAGCTAGCGCACAGTAAAGGAAGGCTTCCTCTCGAAAGTAAAAGTGTACAAGTGCACCTGGGCACTTTGATAAGTAAAGCAAATAAAATTAAAGTGTGCAAACTTTTGTGTACAAGTGTGTATAAAGGCTCAACATGGAGCTTCTCGTGGGTAGGCTTTGGGTGCTTCTGATTCTGTCATATTTTCCAATTTCAGCAGCTTCCTCTGAAAATACGACAGAAAAGGCCAAGCAGGATAGACAAGCAATGTTGCCATCATCTCTGCCCAAAGAATCGTGCGTATTTTTTTACATCAAACAGAATTATTCAAACAGTACTTATGCAAGGGTTTCACCGAATATGTGCAAGCCTAAAAGTCAAAATAGCACAGTGGCAGCGACAAAAATAGAATTCCCAATGGCATATTCCTTTCGTCTAGGTCAGCCGTGCTTTTAGGACAAATGCTGAGACAATTTCTAGAAGCGAATTTTCGGAGACTCTCCAGTGAGCTGAACTCAACGCAGGCAAACATCTACCAAGAACTTGCCATGCTTCAAGGTCTTCAGCACGATGTAAAGAACATTCAAGACATTCTGTCTCAATTGGAAATGATAAAAAAGGCGATTTCCGATATTAGATTTATCAAAGACGTCTTTGCAGACACACAATACATTAAAGAGAGCCAACAGGTCAACTCCAAGCGACAGATTGACTCTCTGTTGCAGTTAATCCATTTGTCATATTCAGGGGCATTGATGGTAATATAATAAATGTACACTTTGTCGGCAAATTACATATTCATGGTAGGCTTTCGAAGACTACTTTACAACATTCATAACTGTTTCAGATTGGAGATGTTCATGATCGCATTGCAAAGCGACAAAACTGCTTAGATCTCAGAGACTCGGGAAAGAATGTCAGTGGTGTTTATACAATATGGCCACAAGGCATCCGAAAACCAGGAGTCGAAGTACGCATTCTCGAACGAAGAAAATACCTCCAAAAGAATCTGTAGCCAATTCTGATGATGGAATGATGTGCAAAAATTCTGGTATATGTATCTCTGATCTTGTCAATTTCTTCAGGGATTTTGTGATATGGACATTGACGGCGGAGGGTGGACGGTAATTCAAAGACGTGGTTATGGACTTTACGGCTCTTCCCGTCAAATCGACTTCAATCGCACGTGGGACGAATATGTAAATGGCTTTGGGAACGTGTCAATGGACTTCTGGCTTGGTAATCTTGGTCTGCTACAATTTCCTGCTTGATTTGAACTATTATTTATTTCTACGAACTAACATTACTTGAATTCGCCTACGCAGGACTGGAGAATATACGTGGGATGACAAAGCAGTGCCCTTATGAGCTTTTAATTAATTTAACTAACTGGGACGGGGAAAATCGTTACGCCCTGTATGACAGGTTTTACATTGGCAGTATTTTGGATATGTATCGCCTTTACGTTGAGTCCCACTCCGGTACAGCAGGTATGACTGGCGCTTGCTTCAATAATAAAATCCGTTACAAGTTGACACTGATCTGATCGAGATAGAAAGACGAGCTTCTACGAAATGTAATATGGCTATGCGAACAAATTGGAAGACTGTCGTAACTCATAATTGAGTAATATCAATTTCAGAGGACTCCTTTCTCTACCATCACAAGAAGCAGTTTTCCACCTACGACAGAGACAATGATGAAAATTGGGGCGAAACGAACGGAAACTGTGCCGAAACTTATGGAGGAGGTTGGTGGTTTGGCGATTGTCTCCGGGTACATAAAATGCATAATTATACAATATGAGTAACACGGGGCATGATGCAGCATATAGCTGAACAAGGCTTTACTTTACTGATTTTGCTGAAATAAACTTTTCAGTCCAATCTTAATGGAAAGTATTTCCAGAATGATGGATTCCTTCGAAAGGATAAACTCAATGGAATTCGATGGAACTCTTGGACTGGAATGAAAGAAAGTCTGCAAAGGTCAGAAATGAAAATTCGGCCGAAATGTGGGTTTTTCAGTTTTTAGTAGTTTAGTCTGTTGGAGTTTCAGCCAACCGCAACTGCTGCACGTATTATTTGTTTTTGTTTATTGTTATGAGTATATTATGGGTTATATACCTCTCTTCATGTTACAAAATGTGAAAACCTGAAAAGCATTAGCTGCTTGTAGTAAAACAAAATAAAGTAAAAGAATAAAACCTTTATCATTTAAAGTCTATGCTTCCCTGAAAGTATGTCGTCGTAAATTGTTTGTGTTAACGGTGCGTACTTATTCCCCTGTAGGATATACATTTTGTCCAAAACTTTGGTCACGTCAAATCCTTGCTTCTGGTAATCCAGTTTCTGAAGTTTATATGTTCCTAAAATGAAATATGAAGCATAATACTAATATGAAGTTCCAGTGCTGTGAGGATTACATTAAATGTGAGGAGAGGAGCTAGTAGCTAGCCACGTCTTTGTTTTTTCTACTTCGCACAAATTCGTGTAATCCAGACAAAGAAACGCCAGGACAATGGAAGAAAGAGAAGCCTGTACCTGTTTTTGCAATCTGGTACAGTGTTCGTACAAACATAGGCCGAGCGTAAGATGGTAGAGCTTTTGAGATTCCATTTGCAAAAGCATCCAAATCGAGAGATTCATCCGGATCCGCAACCGCCGCCATTCCGGCCCTTCCTTCAGTACCTTGTCGTTTATACACGGAAATGATAATTATGTTAGCAGCCTATTATACTGAATTATAATGGATAAAAATATCTCACAAATATAGCAAAGCATCAATAACCATCGTACCTGGCACCTCTACCCCGTACACCACTACATCTTTCAATCCACAAACACTCATAATGGCAGACTCAACTTCCGCTGTGGAGCAGTTCTCTCCTTTCCATCTGAAAGTATCTCCTTTGCGATCTGTGGGTATTCGATTTTTAAAAAAAATAATCTTACAATGAGAGGATGTACAATTTCAATTTTGCCAGCATATAGTTTCATCAGTTACCCTTGAAGTAAAAGTATCCGCAAATATCCCTCACAAGTATATCTCCCGACCTGAACCAGGCATCTCCTTTCCTAAAAGCATTCTCCAAAACCTTTGCTCTCGATGAGTTTTTGTCAGCGTATCTAGTACAAATTTGTGTTGTTTCATCAATGATAAAGGCAATGCGTCGAGTTGTATTGATGAGTAAAAATTGAGACTGAACAAACAGTGAAACATTGTTGTTAAATATTTGTACCCCAAAAAGTCGCGCAGCGGATGATTTCTCTGAATTTTTCCTATTAGCTCTCCAGGTTCATCTGGACCACAGGAGATGACCCAACCTTTTTTATTACGGAGTGGTTCGCCAGTCGCTTCGTCTACTCGAATAAGCTGATATGGGATGAACCAGCTCAAATGCCAGGGGAGAAATCCAACAGCTCCGACTTTGTTATCGATGTTTACTTGTAAAAAACATCGATAACACAAGTGCTCAATTAGTTCATGCGTGCAAATATTAAAAACTGAACGCTTTAATGCAAATCATCGCGCATTTTCTATCAATAGTAGGCACTGGTCACGGCAGCATATACAAAGCAAAATTTTTTGGTAAGACCCTTGATAACGGCTACCATTTTTTATCTTGACTGAAAGTACACTTTAAGTATTATGATTTCCTGGACATTGCTTTGCTTGTGCCTGTATTTCACATTAGTTATCATTTATTAATTACCCATGTTGCAGTTTCCTTCTGTGGCCCCATACAGTTCATTTATTTGAGAAATTTGAAAACGTTTGACAAAGTCCGGCCAAATCTCCTGAGAAAACAAAATTCGTTTAGGTCATGCCATATTAACCATTTTATTTTGCTCTTATAATTTATATTTTTTTTTGTGAAGTCTAACCTTTCGGAGTCCATTCCCGAACATCAGCCGTACCTTTTTAAATCAGAGAATTTGTTTTAAAAACGCTATCATTGTTACTATCAGCCTGTGTATCACCTGTATACACATGCATAGGAATCTAACCTTATGATTCCGGTCCAGAGGGGAGGGTGGCTGCGAAATCAAGTAACGACATATTTCTCCAATGTACTGAGCAGCCTGTAGAAATAAATCAAGGTTTTTTGTATCATTCCCAAATACACAATTTCGGGAAACGTGCTTTTGTTACGTATTCAACCGCTTACCGTGACATCATAGCGAACACAATCTTTCCAAAAGTTTGAAACTGAAAACTTTTTGCGTATTACCATTGACACTCCATAACATAAAGCTGCTCCACCTCCCAGCATATTTCCAGCTCCGTGATAAAGCGGCTTAAAAAATTAAATAAAAGTTGATTTGCAGGCAATCTTGATGCATCTGTCACCTTTTCGATAATTTAAAATGTTTTCATCAATCAGGTCACTTACCAATGGAGTGTAAATAATGTCATCTCGGCGCAGTCCGTGCATATGAAAGTTTGCAACCGATACCATCAAATATCTAAAGCAGTTATAAAAATTAATGTAAAAATGGTTCTTCAATGTCGTTCAAAAATACATGTTTTAAGCATATTTAAAAAAAGTGAACCTTGAGTGTTTTATGATGGCAGCCTTTGGTAATCCAGTTGTTCCTGTGCAAATTAATACTTGCCATGTTGAATCAAATTAATTGCATACTTTCTCGCAACCTATTTTCCGACAGAAGAGCTTACCGGATGTGTAAATATAGAAGAGGTTGTCTTGAAATGTCACTTTTACTGGAACAACAGGCTGACTACTAGAAGAAGTTTCCAAAGCTTTGTTGAGGTGTACGGCATTAATTAAAGTAGGACTTTCATTGAGATCACAAAGGCTGTACAATGGAGTCTCAACAAGGCCACCAATATCCATAACCTCCTTCAAAGCTGATTTTGACGTCAGCCACGTGAGTAAACAAAAAAATTCCATGAACTTTCCATAAAAGCTCTCTTTCCAACGACAGATTGACAAGGAGCATTGTAACGGTTTCAAATCTCATTACCAGGACTCAGCTCGTCGTTGTATATGACGGCCTTACATTTCACGGCTTCGAAACAATGGCGCAGTGACTGAAGTCTTAAGTTGTAATTTGTGAGAGCAGCAACAACTCCAATCTACTCATAAACAAAAGGGGGAAATGTGGAATATATGTTATGTAACTGAAATGGGTATTTCATGCCGTGACAAATGCTTTTATGTCGCCTCTCCTTTTGATGTAGTGTCAAGTGTGACTTTGTATAGCATACATCGTATTAAAAGCAATCACATGATGTATACCTTACTGAGTCCCAGCCATACGCATAAGTACTCCGGTCGATTTTCCATGAACAAAGCAACCGAGTCTCCCTTCTGAAACCCTTGTGCTTGGAAGTAATTTGCGATTTTATTTGTCAAAGCCTGCACCTACATTTCCCAGAAAACGTGTTCAAATGAGTTAATGTTTATGTACGTACACAGTTACACACCAGTGCAAAATACAAACCTTCAACCGGCATAATGCGTCCAATGTCGTAAGTCCAATTTTTTTACATACCTGTTTGTTAGTCCACTTTTCATCTTCATAGTACAATATAACTTTCTGTGGGTCTTGCTTAACATTCTCATCGAAGCGCCCGCCGGCAGTCATATTTGCACGCTGCACATATCGAAGATCTCTAAACACCCGTATAAATCTGACGAGTGCCCTATGAACGAGTTGAAATGGATTTAGTTTATCATGCGTATATGGAATCTCGTGCAATTTGTAGCGTTTTCCAGACACATTCAAAACGATGTTGCAACATGTGAGAGTATGTATTTCTTACTTGGTATCCCGAGGAAGTGTCCGGAAGAAAGCATAGATAAACTTGTGATTTACTGCAGCCCATATGGCAAAGCCAAGTGTCGCCAGATGAGTTAATCCTAATCCGAGCACGTCGTACGAAGAAAGTAATTGGTTAGTCATTGTTTGGCCACGTTCTCCTGTCCGCCCAAGCGGAAATTAATTTATTAATCCACCTACAACTACTTCACTTGCCCAGCAAAAAAATGGGCTGCGTACACGTAACTGCTGCAAAGTCAATTCCAAAGTCTATAACTTTCTGTTACTCAATCACAAAGTCCAGTACGGTGTTTTGCTTCGTTGTTGTTTCACGTAGAATGACAGGGAACAAACAAGAGCACGCCGTTTCATCCAGTGTCCACCTCATTGATGAACTGTCACACTGTCAGCTCTCAAGGAAAATCATACTGGTATTCATCGTGTATGATTTTTCAATACACAACTAAAGACTGGGAAATGTGATTCTGATTAGGTATTATGT
Source organism: Alloscopus bannaensis (assembly GCA_027743745.1). Classification (NCBI taxonomy): domain Eukaryota; kingdom Metazoa; phylum Arthropoda; class Collembola; order Entomobryomorpha; family Entomobryidae; genus Alloscopus; species Alloscopus bannaensis. Next base: position 12,008 of record JAHZMW010002929.1, read on the forward strand.
GCATGAGCGTTATGTACTTCTTGATTTCATGTCAATATTACGATGATAAATACCTATTTGAGTGTGTAATCAGTAAACACGCAGAAATAAACAGTTAAAATGGTGGTATGATGGTGTTCCAACCATTGATCATTCAGTTTTGATGCTGTAAAAATATTTTTGTAGCCCAGCGTAGATACATACGTCATGCTACTCAATAAGAACATTATATACAAACACACATATGAACAACGGAAAGTCACAAAAATCGAACTCAGCAAAGAGTTAAGCCTTTATATGCAGTAATAAGTTCTAAAAGCTATTCTTAGTGTCGTTGTCTTTGTTTGTTAATGAAGACTCATCCGACTGACATATCCGAGTTCAATGAAATGGTTCTATAGGAAGCACCTTTGTACAAAGCCAATAAAGAGTGCTTTCTACTGTGTGGATATGGAAAAACTGCGTATACACATGCAAGGGTATGGACCAGTCAAAGAAATCCTTTGATGTTATGCATAATTTGACCAGCAAGATTATGTAGCAAGATCACAACTAGTTCACGGAATATGGGCAGTGAAGGAGCAGCGCCTGTTCAGACCTTAAAATGGAAGCAAAAGAAACCACACACACCGATGAATGTTGACTTGAAAGGGTAAACTCCAACGTTCGCACGTTTTTCCCGATAAGACTGAGGTGAAGAGTTAAATGAATGGCTAACCATTCAAATGGAAACAGAGCAGTAAGGGCCAACGTGGCTTTTCATGGCTGATTTCTAAATGTCGAGCGAGCACATTCTATTCACATGAATTGAACACGCCACCACAACTTGGAGTCTCTGTAATAACACTTTGTAGACAAAATGCGTCTCGTCGTTAACCTACATGGTTTAGGGTTTTACGTCAACTATATGGAATTGCACATTGTGGCAAGGTCTGGAGGAAAATGATTGAAAATTAGTATTATGCGTCTTTATGTACAGAATCAAGATATGGATTTTTCACCAGATAACGATTGGTCAAAAAACAAGCGAATTGCGACCAGTCCATATGACATGAATTAATACATTGCGAAATATATGTAGAAACCTGAATAAATAGAGTCTTTGAAAAAATGTGAATTGTTGTATAAGTTTATTTGCACGGGTTAATCATTATCGCTTTTTAATAGAGTGACATAAACCAGAAGTGCATTGTCTGCTTCGGGCTTTCCGTATTTAGCTACGCTTATGTAGGTAGTTTATCACAGTCTCATTTGCCCTGAATGAATCATCTCCAACAACGTCGCTTCAAGCGGGATATACTTAGTGCCGTTGTAGTAGTATACATTATCAGTAATCCGATGGATGTCATATCCGTCCCTTTGATAGTCCAGCTTTTTAAGTTTATACGTACCTACAATTTAAGCGCACCATGGTTTTTAACATCGAAACAAAAAACATGAAAGATTTTTTCTCACGAGCATTCATTTTTCATACGGTCACTGTACCGGTCATGTCAATTTCCTTTAAAATTCGAAGGAAAATGGGTCGTGCATATCCAGGAAGTTGTTTACTAAGGCCATCCTCCAAAGTAGCAAAATCAAGATTTCCTATTATGCAAACAAAATCAGAATCATCAATGAGTAACGCGCTATCAGTAGTGCACTCATTCATTGTAAAATAGGGAATTTTTACCTGATCGAAAGTATTTATCTCCTTTACTCAGAACATTTCTCAGAATCTTCTTTTGCTTTGCAGCCTCGTCAACATATCTAGTAAATACAAAGTACACCCTTAAAGATCACATTTTCCTTGAACTGACGGCTTTGTAGCCGTCCTCGGGAAATGACAGTTTTGCTTGCTTTTACCCTTGAAATTCTCGCATAGGATTTCCACTTGCAATTTTTCCAAGAAATTCTCCCACTTCTCCTGGCTTCGAGCGGATGCATAGACCTGATTTGGGATTTCTCAGTATTTCACCCGTTTCTTCGTCTACTCGCACTAACACCATCGGTAAAAGACGATACGCAAAAATGGGCAGGAATCCCACGGCTCCACACTTTGAATCGATGTTAACTAAAGAATTTCACACAATAAAATGCTTGTATTGCCGTCTGCATTACAATACACTCCCAGAGATAGCACTCTAGCATAATACTCCATAATTGGAGTATACCATATTGCATGATTTTTGTCGTGTTTGAGTGGGCTTTATGAGTTTGATACTTCCACCGACACAAAGACATTTTACCTAAATTTGAATTCCCCTCGGTTGAACCATAAAGCTCCCCAATTTCGGCCACGCCAAACCGAACAACAAACCGCTCCCAGATCTGAAATATTCCGTTGGACCAATTAGACAAAAATTAGTTTTCAAATTAAAATTGTAAAAACTTTAATTATAAGCTCAAAATTAAAGACTTACTTCGGCCCGCAGTCCATTTCCATACATTAACCTGACCTATATTACATTAAATCAATGAATTGAACAACATCACTATGCATTTAAACCCTTTTAAAGGTAATTATTACTGAAATACCTTGTGAAGTCTATCAAACTCTGACGGAGGCTGACTTATCAAATAGCGACATATTTCTCCTATATACTGTGCCACCTAGGTGCAAATTTCAATCACAAAATTATCAAAATTTTAAATCTCGAAGAAGTCTTGTACGAAAGATTTCCCACAAGAAAGATTTCACGTACTACTTCACAATGACAGTGACGAATCGCATGCCACAGGCAACTTCATGAAATTTTTCGGCAACCCTTTAAATGAAACACTCTTAGGTAATTGCCTATTAAAAGTGTGGAGAATAAATTCTCTCTGGGAAATCAACTCGTGGAGAATTTTTCAGAAGCCCGCAGTAATTTTGTATTTGGAAATTCCAAGTTGGAATGCCGTTAGTCATGCTAAAATTCTATATGTATACTTACAGTAACTTCGTATTTCAAACAATCTTTCCAAAAATTGCTTGCAGAAAATTTTTTTCTCAGGGCAATTGAAGTCCCGTACAAAATTGCTTGTCCGCAACCCAAAATTCCACCGGCTGTGTGGTACAACTAGTAACCAAAATTCACGTGAGCTTTTTTGTTAAAATTCACCAAACTAATAATAGTGATAATCTCACAAAATTACCGGAAGTGCAGTGTACTGTACATCACTTGCTTTAATCCCATGCATGAAATGTGCACCATATGCCGCCATGAAATACCTACGGAACGTTTTAAAGCTTTAAATTGCTGAAAAATTAGTGGGTCAGAAAGATACCCCCGTTTACTGTAATGTTGTGCATATGTACCTGGAATGTTTAATTATAGCTGCTTTGGGCAATCCTGTTGTTCCAGAAGTATAAATGTATATTAACTTATCGTTAAAGGTGATTGGTTCCTTTGGTGTAGGAGCAGTGCCAATGCATTCTCTGATGCCTTTGTCAAGGTCGGATGAATATTCCAGTAGTGGTTGTCCTCGATGACCGAAGCAAAATAGATGAGTTCCGCTGAAGCCTCCAGTTTCATAAAGTTCAGACACAGCTAATTGCAGAGAAAAGGTGATATAATATTCAAAAATAAGGAACAATATGAAATTATTTGTGTTAAATAACACTACTACCATCTTGTAGTTCATGGCCATAAATCAGTGCTTTGCATTGCACAATATCAAACGAATGTTGGAACGGTTTTAATCGTAAGTTGTAGTTTATCAGTGCAGGAACGACTCCAATCTACCAGAAAAGTTAAGCGTTCAGCTAAGTTTTTTGAAGTCTTATTTTTCTCCAGATCATTAACTTCTAATATTGAGTTTGCTTTAAAATTCACCTTGCTCAATCCAAGCCAAATGCAGACGTACTCTGGTCGGTTTTCCATGTACAAACCGACTGATTCTCCTTTTCTGTAGCCCAGTTTTGCAAAGTAGTTGGCTACTCGATTTGTCATGTCTTGCACCTAATATTTCATGAGCTAATCATTATCGCATCAATTTGAGGAAAGAAATTCCGTAAGAACGAAGTTTCAGGCATGATTCAGAGAGACATGGCTACCTGTTTGAATGTCCATTGTTGATCCTCGTAGTAGAAGCAGACTTTATTAGGGTATTTGGCCGCAATCGCATCAAACACTTGACCTACACTTCTATTTCTACGCTTCTCAATTAAAAGGTTGGTCAGCAGTTTTCCATATCTTACTAAGGCCCTTCACAGACAAAACATGTAGGTATGCAATTTACACTTTTGAAATTTAAACAGCAAGATTTGAATCAAAGGAATGAAGCTTCAAGTGAACCTTACTTTGCATCTCGCGGTGCCGTTACTATAATAATATAGATCAATCTTCGAAACACAAGCAAGAGTACAATGACTAACGCCAAAACAACCGCGCAGGCCAAAATTGGCGGAGTCAACAATGTGTCCATCAGGCTGTCCATCTTTTTAACCGAGAGAAGTTTAAGGTCGGTGGTTCTCACCCACGTTGCTGACACCAACTGAACACCAGGTCCGTTCGTACAAAACTGTTCATGGATGTCGTATCAAACACAACAAAGCATCTTTTACCACTCCCTCAGCTTCTTTGATTCCAGCAGATGAACTGAACAGAAATAACCTTTCTTAAAGTAAAATTACGCGTGGTAAGTTCACATAGCTGTCATTTCAAAATAATCTTCGAAACACAAGCAAGAGTACAATGACTAACGCCAAAACAACCGCGGAGGCCAAAATTGGCGGAGTCAACAATGTGTCCATTAGGCTGTCCATCTTTTTAACCGAGAGAAGTTTAAGGTCGGTGGTTCTCACCCACGTTGCTGACACCAACTGGACACCAGGCCCGTTCGTACGAAACTGTTCATGGATGTCGTATCAAACGCAACAAAGCATCTTTTACCACTCCCTCAGTTTCTTTGATTCCAGCAGATGAACTGAACAGAAATAACCTTTCTTAAAGTAAAATTACGCGTGGTAAGTTCACATAGCTGTCATTTCAAAATTGCGGAAAATTACTAATTTACAGTACCAAGTACAAAGTTAAAATTTGCATGTTATATACATACATATAGTACTTGATATGTCGAGTCTCAGCACTAAAACAGTGTACATGGTTATTGTAACGGCTTATTTAAAACATTTAAGATACATCTGTCGAGTTTGCCAAATCTCCATTCAGGATAACTGGCGGGGGTGTTGTCTAACTGTAATTAGCCGATCACAAAGTTACCCAGTTTCTTACGGACCATTACACATAATATGGATTGCTGATTGATGGCGTAGACTTTTGGAAGAGGATCATGCGTCTGGTCCTTGCAATTAATGTTATGGATGTTAAACATCAGTTAATTTTTGGCTCAATGAATGCTTTTACGCAGCAAACATATTGTAGCGTTTGCATCTCAGTCATTGGAAAAGTTTGACATATTGCGATGTGGTGGAGTCTTTGACGAAATGATCTGTGAAGGGATGTGTAATATCCAAAGGTTGTTGTGTTAAAGGTCTTCAGATAAGATTACATTTGAAAGAATGCGGTGGCATAAGAGAAATAAAAAATAAGATTGATCAAGATTTAGCTAGGAAGAGCTGCTTATTAGCTCTGTAAACTTCTGCTTTTTGACGCTATCGAAATTGACTGATTGATTCAAAATAAATAAATCAAAAGTCGCTTGTATGTCTGTATGTTTTTATTGATTTTGATTGAATACATTGGTAAAATGAGTTTGTACCAAATTGACTTTGGTCTTCATAAATGCACTTCACACGGCGTGTATTATGCAATGCTGTAATAAACATTAAGATGAGTACCCATAGCGTGACTGCTCAACGGTTGGACATTGGACTTCATTGATTTTTTGAATAAAGATGTCTTTGAAAGAGTCTAGCAAAATCCTTTGGAGGATAACATAAGGCAGAGTCAGTGCAAATTGTGTGTATCGACTTCAGATGCTTTTATGAAGTTGCAAAGAAACAAGCAAAAGAGCGTTCTCTGAGATTTTACAACAATAATTAAAAAATTTGTGTACACATTGCACAAGACGTATAACACGTGAAATCAATCTCGATCATTTTCATATTTGTGAGCTTTATTATCGTTCATTACTCATAGTAATGAGCCCAATTAATGTCATACCCCACAGAAGTACAAAAAAACTGACAAGCATTGTAAGTGCATATCTCAATCTCACAGTCTCAAAAGCAAGCCACACGCGCAGACTGTCAGATATTGCAGTAAACAATGCTTGAAACAATTGATACGAGCTGGATTGTTTATTTAAGAACACGGGTGCGTTGTCAGAAAACAAGCACGAGTACAGAGCTTGATTGCTTTTAAATCTCATGTTTACCACAGGTACAAGAGTAATTAATGCACGAAAGCAAGCAACACTAAGTAAAAAGCAGGCATATGCCACAAAAGATATGTAAAGGCTTCTGTCATTATACAATCCATACCTAGGTATATTATAATGACGCTCATTTATGTAATTAAGCAAAATATGTATTCTTTCTTAATTACTAGATAAAAATTGTAGAACAAAAGATATGTAATGAAAAGGCTTCTGTCATTATACAATCCATACCTAGGTATATTATAATGACGCTCATTTATGTAATTAAGCAAAATATGTATTCTTTCTTAATTACTAGATAAAAATTGTAGATAAAATCTGTCTTGTGAGTAGAACTCGACCGTGCTTAGATGTAGCTGTAGACATCCAAATTGCAATCTCGTGAACTTTCGGCGATAACATTAAAGCGCAAAAAGCTAACCATTTCTTAAGCGAGTGTGTCAACATGGGTAAATTTGTATAATGCTCACTAGACGGTGAAGTGGATTAACGGGTAAAAATAATCATTATACACTCCTCAGCAAATATTCATAAAAACGGCACATTCTGACCGACGTCTCTCGTCTTAAAGACTGGATATATAGTGACTTTTGAATAGTGAACCAATTTGGATTGAAACAAAGCTCAGAATTGAATTCTGCTTGACATAAGCTGTCTACATTGGTCGGATTGTCGAGTTCCTTTAATGATTGGTGTATTTAACTATATTGAAAACTAGATAAACTAAATTTTTGTGTACAATTGGACTCTTCTGATACAATAATTCTTTTGGCAGAAGAATTTTGTTTCGTTCGTTGCTGTTATCTTGCCATGAGATGCTTATGCCTTGCAGTATGTTGCGTAGCAAGTGCTAAAATTACTCTTTCAGGGCGACGTTTTATTTTTATTTTTTTTTGAAAATTGAATAGTAGCGCGAAGTAAGTGATTCAGTTGCTTCCCATAATACACTGTCAAACATAAATACATGTAATAGCTAGTGTATAAAGGGCATGTGATCTTAATAGGAGTCTTGTTATACTGATTACGGTGTTATTCACTTAACTGTACTGCTTGTTTGTTTATATAGAGATGGACATAAAATCATAGAAAAATGGATGCAAAGCATGCCTGTCTCCGTAAACAATGCAAGGACAAGGACATTAAGTTTAGTAATGACTGAAATGAGAAAAAGGAGAGTAGAAATGGCTCAAGACGAAATAAAGCAGTACATGTGATTGTAATCAGAAGTAATTACCGCGTCTAGTCATAATGCAGAAGAATAACTAATTACTCCAGATGAAAGCTTAAACCTGTTAAACCTGCACAAGCGAGGTATAAACACATTAACTTACTGTTTACCAGTGTGCGGTATGTTCGAACACCAAGTTTTATCATGGAATTTAATTGCACGGTATACAGTCATGTATTCGTTAATCGTTACCTCATTAATTTAATGACGATTTTCGCCATTTCTCATGGCTAACAGACGTATACGTCATGAGTCACCACAAACAATGTGGAGCTTCCTTTCTCCTTATCAATTCTACGATTATAGGTAATTGACATACTAATAAACATAACTCATCGCATAAAACACATAATAATCCCCTGAAAACGAAAGGGACCCTCCTCAACGTTTGGTGCAACTAGCAACATGTAATATTTAGTTACATAATGATTACTTCTTTACATCCATTATACCTCATAAACGGATGTGTAAATCCCATAACTTATAACTCCATATAATTTTAGCATCTGCTCAGATATTAAACACTGAATCCCTTTGAAGAAACTCCTTGATACATGTACTTGCGAACACAAAAAGGGTACATAGCGATTATGTCGATGTTAACTCTCTGTTTTATTAATCAATTTCGTTATAAATTTACTTTTATGCAGTATTCTGTTCATCTAATTTTACGGGAATTGTAATCTTAAAATTAACTTTTCCTAACCGATACAATGATTCGTACATACTACAATAGAGATTGCTTTATGAACTTATTTTGTCGTTGAAGAAATAATAGTTTTTTAATAGTAAAAGCTACTCGTTCCTTACTAAAAGTAAGTAATTATATTAGCAAACGAGCCTGGTGATAATTTTTATAAGTTGAATAATTTTCGTTCGAGCTCATGATACTTTGTGTACTTGGGGACATGCGAAAATTCTTGTATGGTATTCCACAGGGAGGTAAGTTATTGAACCGAGCCAAGTAACCGAGGTTTAAAATAAAATCCGTTACATATTGACAGATAGAAGTAGCTAACCGGGCAAAAAGCCCCGTATTTTATTACGACAATTTTGTACGTGCATATTCCGTTTTTTCTTTAATCTGTAGTTGTATGACAAGAACTGCTTTGTTAGTTTAGCGTCGCGTCATGAGGACAAAGTACTTGACATTTTCCGTGAATTCATAATCTTCGATCTCTTTGCTAGTCATTGGTTTTTCTCTTCCTTCATTCAAGACCGAGACGAGCCTGCAAAGAACGCGATTGTCACACGCTTCATTTTTATCACGGAAGTTCACATATTGCGATTATATGAAGAAAGGAAATGATCGGAAGCCGCCCGAAGAAGGATTTACCTGTTGGAAAGTTTATCAAGCAGCTCATTTCCTAAAGCCTCTCCGTTATCTTTGCAATAATTTCGGTATGGTGTGTAGCTGCGTATCAAGCCAACAATGTCGGTGATACGCGCGATTCGCTTGAAAGTGAAATCTCGTTCTCTGCAACAAGCAACCAAGTCATAATTGATTTTTATATTGATGATTTTCAGTGTATAAGAAAATGGTATGTTTGCGCTTGCTTGCGTTGTTAGAGGTTTAGTACATAATATTACCCTGTATGTACACGTATCCTCAACTCTACCAAATTATTGGCGAGAACGGAATGAGTGCAAGCATAGGTATACCAATTGGATTTTTGTAAATACGACTGTCAACTAACTTTGTAAAGTCGGAAAATGGAATTTTCACGTCAGCATATTCTGTAAACACTTTCAAAGCTTGTTTTGGCCAATATTTGAATGTCACTTCCAGAACCTAAATGAATTACACACTAAAGAAATGAGCATGTCATATACAAATTCCACGTAAACTACAACGCTTTTGATGACAAATGAGCAAACCATATCTACAGCCTCTTTAATAGCGTCAACCGTCTGCATCTGTCATCTGTCTGCATCGCTACTGTCGAAGGGAATGTAGACCGGTAGCTGATAGCCGATTATGGAGAACACACCGTTTTTCACAAGCACTCTACTAGCTTCTGCATATACTGTAGGCAAATCCATCCAGTGTGCAGCAACACAAATGGTGATGAGTTGTGCAGAATCGTCAGATACTGGGATCACTTCGGCTGGGGAAACTCTGGAAAATGACAGATTCACAGACTCTTTGAGACAATGAGATAGGAGTGAATACAGCGTTCACGAGACAAAAAAGGTCATGAGAAATGCAGTTACGCCGCAGTTGTCAGTTCTGCATACATACTGAAACTTGAGATTCTTGTAGTGGAGTTTACGGCAGCGTTCTGTCGCTTCTGCAATCTGAGCTTCGCT
>JAHZMW010002930.1:0-20184 GCA_027743745.1 Alloscopus bannaensis
ACCCTCTGTAGATAATACAGTACACACGTAGGTACGTAAATTAGACGTAGTATGTCACAAATTTCGGTAACATTATTATGCGATATATGTATGATGCGGTAAAACCTATCAATGACTTGTTAACTTAAATCCCTTAAAACCAGCAAAATATTCATCACCACCACACATGTAACTCAACAGCTTAGCAATTGTTCTTCATCCAGGTTAATGCAGATCTGACCTCGCGAAACTTAATTCGGCGAAGAAAATTTTGAATCAACCTGTACTGCAGCTCTTCTGATCCATGACACAATGCTTTTGTGGTTAGCGTTACTAGCCACTGCATGATCTGTAATGCAGAACCAATGAGTGATCATAAATCCTGTCGTAACGAGAAGCCCGACAATATTAACAGTTTGGGGGGAAGAATTAGCTTACCTCATCGTTATCAGGTAGCTTCGAAGTTAAAATCCAGCTTGTAGGAGCCCAAAGATGGAGATGCGTTATTACAGCTGCTTCCTGGGCATTCAACCTCTACGATATCATCAAAAATTGCAAAATAAAAAAATGTTACCCTTTCAAATTAATTTTTTCGTAAAATCATGCTAGAGCAGTAGTTCAACCCGTACCTCATTTGGATTCCGTCGTAACAATGCAACCACTAAATTTCTAATCAACGGTGACACATCACCCTGTACAGGCTTCAAATCTTCCTCAGAATAAGACCTACTGTCAAGGGGCTTGGTCGAAGTATCATTTTTGTAGAAAGGATTCATATCTCCAAAAATTTCATAAGCCATCGCCCCAACACTCCATGCGTCTGACTTTTCATAGCTGATCCATTTCCAAGACCCTGGTACAGCAGTTGATACCTCTGGAGCCATTAGAGCTGCATTTCCTCCTCTTTCGGTATCATAACTTCTGAATGCCAGTTGCAAACCGTTGGACTTATCCGCGAGGCAACACCCAAAATCAGTGATTACAATGCGTGGATTTTCCTCTCCCTCATTATAATCAACAAGTATGTTGTCTGTTTTCAAATCCCTATTAATAAAAGCAGTAATATATACCACAGTAAGCATCCAATCATAACCTCTAATCGTTCTTATCCAACTGATATAAATATACCTGTGCGCAATTCCATTTCTTTCCAAGTGAGCAACTGCATCCAGTACTTGCGTAAAAATAAGTAGACGTGCCCTAAAGTTGAGTTCTTTTCGGCTCGCCAGGAAATCGTTCAAATTACAATCGTATCTGCAACGCAAACCATAGTTGCACATTATGTTTGTCAATCAATCACATCATGTATGTGTCAGTAAAAACCACAAATAAAAGAAACAAATACCTTTTCATTACAAGAAACAAGCTCATATTGCGCCCTAATCCATCCACAGGGTTCAGTCTTCTTGGCAATGCAGAAGGATATCTCTCAATGCCTCCAGGTAACACGGGAATTTGATCAACAAAAGCATGCGTAACTTCGATTATACTATCGTGGGGTGGGCAGCGTCTCACCGTACCAAATATCCTGTTTAAGAAATACAAGGTCGAATGAAATTTGGCTAAAGTCGACTTGCTTGAGTAAATGTGCAACGTTTCTGTTTTACCCTCTATCCAACTCGTGAACGTTGTTCAGGCTAATATTTCTTGCAGGAACAATTTCTCTGACCATTGCTCTAAAGATTGAATTAGCGTTTGACTCGATGTCATAGTTGAACAGCATTTTCACAGCCAGTAAACCATTATCCACGCTCTTTGCGGAAGTGCCATCCTCAGGTGGGCCATTTGTCCATTTCGCTGAATACACAGCAGCATTGCATCCTTGTTTGATCAGGTCTCCAAATTGGAGATCCATAACCGATATGGTACCATCTGGAGTGTTCATTTCTACAGCACGACCTTTCTGTTTCTTCAACATTGACTCCTATAAATTTTTTTGGAAATCAAGACGGTAAAGTAAAAAACTCTGGAACAATATTTTGGGGAATCTCATATAAAAATGTCTTTATACCCGAATTTCCCAACACAAGCTGTCGTATTCACTTTCTTGTGTGAGCATGCCCGTTGTTCCAGCGGCTAAAGATACACCGACGAGTGCGAAAAACGGTCTTGAGTCGCCATAAAGCAGTCGCTGAGCCGTTTGTTTGGCTACCTGCTCGTTAGTTGTAACTCGGTTAAGTACGTTGTTGATGAAGATTTTCCTGACAAACAAATAGACAAACATCATGGAATCTGAAAACTGAAGCTAAGCTAGCCATTGCAGCCTTGCACCATAACCCTGACTTTTCTCATGGACAGGCAGTGGTCAACAGTGTATGGTACTAAATGTGAAAATCTACTTTCTCATTCAGCCTAACCTGATTTCTTGTCCAACCCAACGAAGTGTTGATGCTGGAGGTGCTGCCCTCGCTGCACTTCCAGAGACCCTGCCAACAGAGTTGGCAAGGTCTGGTAAGGAGAGCGATGGAGATGGAGCACCTCTAGAGATTGGGTTCGCGCTACCCCCGCCATAACCTCTTCCTCTCGGAGGCAACTCAATTTTAAGAAACCTCCAATCTGGTTGTCCTCCGTTGTAGTAGTGGCGATAACCAAATAGCTGATATTCCTTTAATAGGGCTCGACCCTGACAGATGAGCCTTTTGAGAAAGGACATCTCCCTCCTCGTTCGTCTACCTGGTTGCTTCGCAGCTGAAAGAAGCCTGAGCATGTCACCAACTTTACATTGCGTAAACCAGATTTGGGTTAATGCCACTCCACTCCGTCCTCACGATAATTGTTTTAGCTTCCAAGTTTGCACGTCCTAAGGCAAAAGAAAAATACAATGTTGTACGGAGATGACGGATATATAACGCACAATTACATTCATAGTCCATCATCTATCTCTATTCTCTATAGATTTTGCGATGAACAACGGAATACACAATACCAAAGGTTAATCATTAGAGGCAGAAAAGCATGCCATGACAGTGATTCATCATAAACATTACTGCACATCCAATATAACCATTCGTATTACAAAACCAGAAAATATAGCGCAATCAATAGTCCAATGTGTATGTTATGCATTTACTTCTGCTTATATACATACCAAAAACCACAACCAAAAAAGCCCTATGCTTATGCATACAATTCTCGAAATGTACTGGTGGTTTTCAGTAATTCTGATTGATACCATACTTCCAGTGTAGGATTCTATGTGGATGTAAATAGGTATTCAGTACCATATAATCTATAATTTGCATAGTCATAGTCGAGAAATTATGGAGCCTCCTACATGATCAGCTCAGCGTTTTGCAAAACTTATACATGCTGCTTTCTCCCGACAGCCACCACAACATTAAATGTTGCTCATACATTACCACTATTTGTAGCATATTAGTACAGGTTATTTTTGCGTTGTCTGTAAATGAGCTTGTTTAGAATACCAACTTCCCCAAGATTCCCTTTCTCCGTGATTAGTTAATGAGATTTTAATGAGGCGAGTCACAAAATGCCCCATCCAGGTTTCATTACTTTGTCAGCTTTTGTTTCCAGCAGTTGTTGAAAAATCCAGAAGTATACTACTTCCAGTGACTTCCACGATTAACGTTTTCATTAATCCTCAGTTTTGTTGCCCCTTTGCCCTTATCATCAATTATTTTAATACCGGTGACCGAAAGAATTTTAGTATCTTTGACATAATTTTCGCTCGTTTAGGATATTTCTTCGAAAGAACAAGGACGATGGAAAGACTTATGGAACTTACGGAACGCACACAAGTTTCAACGTTATACTTTAGTCCCCCCACTATCATCAACCATGCTCTGTCAACTGCTGAATATGTCACAAGTTATACCTCACAAATTATGTAGATACAAATTCGCAGTAAGTTGATTGTCAACGTCTTTCAGGGAAGAAAGAGTAAGGTGACAATTACAAAAAGAAAGAAACTATGCTAAACAATGACTAAATAATTATAAAGAATAATACATTAAATAACTAATTCTGAACAAAACTGAGCGTCGCACTTACCCTTTGTTTTATCCGGATATTTTGGTAGAAATGCACATCCACTGTTAAAAGAAGCAAACCAGTTACGGAATTTTAGAACAACGCACGCATCCACCAATTAATTGTACTATTTGGTAAGTTCACCTTTATTCAGTTGATCTCAAACTGCGTTTTACAACCTCTCAAATGACATTTACGAAAGGAGGAGACGACCTTCAGCAGCTGATAATTTGCACGATGCGCTTCTTCACAAAGAGAGACGTTGTGCAGTGTTTACAAACATTTGGGGCGACCAGAGACTATTCACGTGCAACTTTTCGTCTTTGTTGTCGGAAGGAGTGGAACGGTGGGAGAAATCCGACGCGGTGATTGTTACCTAGATTTTTAACTTGTAACTTGGGTTTAGGTATGAGTCTTGTCTGGTTTTCATACCACAACAAATTGGCATATTTATTTAGTGATGCTGTTAATTTGTTAAAACACGTAACGGTACGACAACAAACTAAACTGAAAAGGGTCAATTAATGATTATGTCACCACAAAATAATTAGTAGTCAGAACTGCTGTATTTATTGTTTAAATACACAAAAATGTCATTAATTACCCATGAAACTGTGCCATCTTTATCTTATCATAAATCGCACACAATTATAGGAAAGTTTATCATAACTGTTTTAGGATTTGGACCTTATCGCTCAACAGATTAAAAGTACTCAAGTACTGGTCAAGTATAAATACTCCTATAAAGGAAAGGCATTTATAATTAGCCAAAACTGTGATTAGGCTTAAAACATCATCAATTCTGAAAAAATGTGATTCCTCTGATGACGAGTGAAGGTACCCCCCTACTTTCTATTATTATCAACACAGGAAGTATGACTTATAAATCGGTTAAACGTATTACTTTGTAATATTACAATATTATTGTGTACAATATATAATTAGCACTAGCAAATGCAGTTTTGCTGTACATATTTGATAGCACATTGAAGATATCGTTAAGGAGTAATCTTCGAAGTATAGGTTCAAGTTCCTTCAACTATTTATAATTGGTTAACCAACAGGTAAAGATCTTATGACTAGACTCAGATGAATTGTAAATTCATACTTGTATGGTTACAATATTTAATGACGATGCCTAATATAATATAATTTACAATATCATTCTCATCAAACTCTTAAAGGCTTTGAGACATTATCCTCTTCAATATATAGTTTTAGAATTAGAAACTGATCCAATATTCTTACACTGGTTGAAATAGTACGCATGTTTCAAACACAATATGGTGGATAAACAAGAGTAGGTAATCATATTCCAGTAGATCCAGCAGAGGAATCCAATTGTACACAAAATTACAAGTTTTTATATAAAACGTAAAGATGCCTACATTACTTCAGCGCACATATATGTATTTGCACTTTCCACGACAGAAAAATTTGAAACTTATGAAACCGTTTTCGTCCCGTATCATTCTTTTCTTTGTGCTAAGGTTCGATTGAGTTCAAGCAGTTATTTATAAAAACTCAAAGCAAATTTCATTACTAATCTGCACCATTTTAAGTATGTATAGTGTCACTTACTAACAAAATTCATCACCTCTATCACAATGAACAATTTCACATTTTTGTGCATTTCTCGTTACTCGGCTTGCTATTGCCTGCATTGCCAATTGAAAAGTCTAATTAAATATTGTGACGCTTGTTACACATTGAAAGTTAAACATTATTTTGCAAGACCCAAAAGTTATGGGCCATAACCTACTGTTTTGATTGAGATTCGTCTTTTCAATGTCAGCCAAAACCGATTAGCTGTAGAGATGCTAATAGTACATTCAGGACTAGTTACAATAATTGAATGTGTCAAAACTGAATGCAGCGAGCGTGTTTCATACAGAGATCAAAATAAAATGTTGTATGGCACTACAAGGTTCTTCAAAAAAGGTACTCTATAATGTAATGTATGTAATTAAATAAGAAACGTTAATTGACTTTGAAACAAGTTATTTTACAGGAAACTCGGGCCAATAATTAATATGATATCGATGAGTAGATCCTTCAAACAATCTGTCCAGCCAGTTTGGCAAATTATCGAGTAAATGAGATGTAAACAGTACACCTACATTGTCTTGACCTTGGCTAGCCTGGAAATAACAAAAACCGACATTTTAAATGTGCTCAAAATCAATTACTGGTAGTTATCAAGATGTGTCGAGCTTCTCACATTTGTGCGATCACCTCCTCTTTCCACGTCAGAACATTCGTCGCTACTATTTTCGGAGTCAAATCCTAAAAATCCTCCGTTTCTGTAGCCAGATCCAGCTCTTCTCTGTAAGTTTCATAATTTATGATAAAATGATCAAGTAGAGGGTTATGCTATACAGTATCATTGCATAATCGAAAATCAAACACTTACTCGTGGAGCTCCTGCAGTTGGAAGCGTGGCATGAAAAACGCAGAAATATTTTCGATGGCCATTAAGAGACAATACCGTTCCAACACAATTCCTTGGATTGATGTTTAGATTCCGTGGTTCAGCCAGGCTCAGTAGTAGTAACTGCTTATACCAACTCAAACCGCCACCGCGGTCGACATGCATATATCCGTATTGGAGTGACTTGTTTCTACAAGATCGTTGTACATTATTAGTCTACTAAATCACAGTCGTTAAATCCAGTTATCTATATATTTCTTAAACATGACTTTACTTTCTGTATGGCCAAACGCATCTTTGAAACTTCGGGAGAAGCTCAGATTTGGTTTCAGAGTCCAGTAATAAAACGATCGTACGACAGCCAGGTTTTATCAAACGCACCAATCCATTATATGTCTCACCCCGCATTTCATGAATTCTGCACTCGGGATTATGAGTAATAGAAGAAACACCCGAACTTGGTCTGGATGAATTTTGAGTTGAAGGTCGATTGGCGGTAGGACGCTGAGACCTCTGGGCGTCTGCATTCGCTTTGGCAAGTATGCTTTCCTCTTCCAGTCGCCTGTAATATAAATTAGCACGAGAGTTCACATTACTCACTAACCAAAATAGAAACAATAAAAAGTAAGAGAGTTTTCGAGACATACACCAAGTAAGCCATGATAAATCCACCGGCGACTATAAACAAGACTGTTGCAACTAAGGATGTTGCTTGAATAACCATTTCTCGTGTGATCTGCCCACGTAGAAAATCCATTGTTAGTGAAATCTTCCGAAGCACTTTGGAGAATATACTTCGTGCATGTTCGTCGGTCAGCTCCTTAATTTCAACATGGTATGCCAGTGGCCCCCTGTCTGTCATCAAACGATATAAAACATTGTCCAAACGCTGCATGGAGGCGTTGGTTCCATCCCATCCTCCCTCCATCCATTCATATGACAAGCGCTTCTTATCTTGCCGCCATATTATCAAGAGATTTGAATCTTTGATGTTTCCTACATTAAAAATACTTATTTGAATATCCATTAATTAATTCGTTAAGTATGATCATTGCTATGTCACTGCCTAATTGCTAACCTGAAGATAGTGCTGAAATGAAATCACGCTGCTTATCTTCATATACATAAGCAAATTTCACTCGTGAAGGTAGGCTGGGACGAGTAGCGTACTGCCTTAGCTGCTCAACTTTTTCTTCATCGTGAATCCGTGTCCCATCACGAGTCAAAAACACAACACATAGTCGGCGCCTGTAAACTGACGATTCAGTAGGACAAACGGTATCCATAATATTCTGTAAATAACAGAAAATAATTCAGATGGGTGAGTCAAAACACTGACTTGTGCAACCATTGCGTATAGTCATTTTCAAACCTGTGAAGACAGCCTTGGAAGATTCAAAAATTTGTTATTCTCAACAAGATCTTTCATGAGCTTATGAGGAATGTCAGCCATACTGAGCGACGCAACTGGCTTGGAATATTCTTTGAACACAAGAATACTATCCAGTCCTTTTGGAACTCCAAAACGACGAACCAAGTCAGGAGACTCATCAGTTCTCACGATTCTGAAAAAAAATGTGGAGTGCATTTATTGTATTAGTGCCAAGGTCAATGGTCAGTTATAACTCATAGATTAAAAGCACAAACGTATATTTATATTTACGCAAAAGCTGCTCGTTCACGGTATTGGAAAGCTAGCAGTAAGTAACGTAATCTAATTAGAGGAGTTGAGCCAAATATGATCACTCTGATCCTGTTATCCCACCAAGAATTCAAGAAAATATCAACATTTGATTGGTCCAAATGAGTAATTAAATCGTAGGGCAGTTTTGAACGAATGAAACCTGAAAAAAAAAACATTTTCTGATTATTTCCATGCCCCAGAATAAAAAATACTGTGCAACAAATCGATACCAAGTCTCGTACCGATCACTTTGCTGGCACTGATAACTGTCTCGCGATAGTGGTAGGGATGTGAATCAATAATTAAAACAACGGCTGGCACCGCCGAGATCCCCATTCTTCTAGCAACCACTCTTTCACGCTCAGCATGAACACATGCTACATCCATCTGGTAAAGAAAAACATAGTATCGTAAAAAATTCTCGTATACGTTAAGTGTTTTTGACATTTAAGCTACAATTTATTCACCCCAACATTAGATAACTCTTCAGAGATGCTCCGCCATGTCGGAGCAGCCCTTGCACATCCTGTGCACCAATCTCCATAAAACAGTAGTAGCTGAGGCACAATGCTTGACCGAGGCAACACTGTTTGGTCAAAAGTTCTGAAACAAATCAAATATAGGTCAGAAAATATCACAAGTGGTATAAAGCGGCATAAACTTCCAGAAATTCCGGAAATCTCCATCCTTACTTTGACGTAATGCTTTGCTTATGCAAATACGAAATACCATCTGCAAATGGGAAGTGAAAAGATCCTCCAGCCGTAAAGGACAATATCTCATCAATCGGATCAAACTTTTGGAAATTACTGTAATCTGGTCTCGGACTCAGATTGAGTGAGTCTTCAGTGACCCCTCTTTGATCATACAATCTTCGCCTTTCTGGATCAGAGAGCAACTGTAACACAAAACAGACACCAATTATGTCAAATTGTCCTAATAAATCATGGCGACTGAATTAACATGTAGAAAAATACCATTGATTACCTCATAGGCAGACTTTATGAGAACAAATTTATCTTCAGCCTGCGGCTCCTTGTTCTTATCAGGATGCCAAAGAACAACTAATTGCTTATACGCCTTCCGAATTTCCATAGGCGTTGCCGATCGTTTGAGTCCGAGCACCTCATACGGATCGTAGGAACCTCGTGCAGGTTGAACGACTCCATACAATGGGCTTACAAAGACGCAAATTAAAAGTACCAAAAAGACCCGATTTGGGACACGCGATAGCCTCTTGCACCACTTCATCCCGGCGAATCGTTGTCGATGATTGGAGAGAAATCTTCTCCAACCTGCCGCGTCAAGTCCTCATCAGTTCCTGCCTTAACCCGTCGCTGGAAAATGTCCTGGACCAGCAAGTGATGTGATTGACGACCACTTGATGTCTCTATTTTTATATTTTACTCCAAGTTCGATTTTATAGGAATTTGGAGTAGAAAATCTGGAAAAATCACTATGCACTACAAAAGCACCACTAACTATCCAAGCGTGAAACACGTGCGTATTTTGGTAACTACAAAGATAACTATTTCTGACTATTATTGTTGAGTGAGGAAGAAGAGGTGCACTCCAAACAAATCCACAGCTGAATTCCAGTTTTTTTGTGGGAAGGAAATGCATAAAGTAGTACATAAAAGGCTAAACACACAACAGCAGACCACAAGCAGACAAGGCAGCCTCACACATTGAGTCCGCACTACTGCACCAAAATGCCTTTTCACAGATATACAACAAAGCTCCTGTATTTCCTAATAGGAAATTCCTATTATATAGAACCCTTTGGAACCCGATCGAGTTTTACGTGTTTCTTCTTGGTGTGCATATATGCACTGATGTTTCTACTGCTAGCTTTGTGAATGTTGAATGATTTTCCATTTTAAAGGAAAGTTTATTATCTGTTTTAGAGATTTTGAGATAAGATGATCCTCATGGGACGTCACGGAATCGTATGTTTACCGGTGACCGGGGGTTATGTAGGAGTTGAAAATTCAATCCATTTAATTCTAATATAACCAAATCAGTTCAGGCCATCAAGGGTCTCGAGAGGAAGTGTGCATACTAATAGTATTCAGACTTCAGAATTTAGAAAAATGTATTTATACCCAAAGGAAGACAAGGAAACCTTACAACCACTGTCGAGCATTTAGTTTCCAAGAAATGATTCATCCGTAAAATATGGAGGGCAATGCAAGGTAAAAGTGAGAGTTTACCGTGAACTGCAGTGAAGTCTACGAGAAAGTATAGAGTTCAGAGAAACTTTGCGTGCCAGCGTTGGTGGAGGATGTGGATGTTGCGTGTACGATACATTCGGGTAAAATACCCGACATTCGGAAGCAAGACGAATGAAGTGCGGGCAGACGCTTGTGTAGAATATTTGGTGAAGAGCAAGGCGCTCTATACTATTGCTGCAGTGATTACTGATAAATGTTTAATCTGCAAGTTGTACCACAAACTGGAGCTTGCCTATTGTGACTCTTTATGTGAGTATCTGCACACACGAAGCATATTGGGTTACGCAGTATTTCTGCAAACATGTGCCTTCATGATCTTTGTTCTGTTACCAATTCGCGTTCATGATCCAGCGTCTGAACCAGCGTTCATGATTTCGCATGGACGCTGCTAACTTCTGCAAGCAGTGTAAAAATCACTATGTTTAGTAATCGTATATGCAAATATTGAAGATAACATTTCTATCATAATTATACCACAAAGTAATTCGAGGAAATATAACGTTTTATTTATTCATTTTTAATTGCGTAATAAACATATCTTACTTACAATTAGACAAAATTCTTAATACATTTTGCATCCCTGTCTGCAACTCTTCTCTGAAAACAAGATGTCGTTAATTCTGTTTGGATTAAAGTTTACGACATACATATTAAAAAGTGTTGATTATCGATTAAAAGAATCTCTTCATTTAAATCAAATCGTATGCAAACGTATTAAACACAACTTCGTCTCGGGGCATCGTGAAACTTACATACAACAACGAGTAATCTCAATAACTGAATCCACCATAACATGTAGTTTGTATTATAATTAACTTGCAAACGCATATTATCACACCAATAATACGTAATTAGTGTAGAAATACTAAAGTACTTAAAAGAAATGATATAAAATGCTTCTATTACTTCATCTGTGTTTGTCCACTTCATGCGGAGGCAAGTGTGAGTGTGAGTACCTGTATTTGCAGTAAAATGTATGTATGTTTCATGCTCTGCGGTACACAGGGTTGAATATGAATCGACAATGTTACTTCTTCTCTACTCATATCACACCTGTTGACCAATGTTATTGAATGTTACGAAAAATATACGACACTGTAAAAGACTCCACAGGATAGTCTGTAAATTGAATATTCCAATTTACCTATTCACTCACTTGGTTTCCCAAAAGAATAATAGAAAGTAATTAATTGGAGTTAGATGAAAGAATAAAATCTTGCTACAAACCTGGGAAAACAAATTAAATTGAGGTTGCATAAGTACTTTAGTTTTGCACAACGGTGTGAAAAAACATTGTGGATTAAATCACAAAGTATCTGTGTACATGGAACGCGTGACTAAATTGAAAAACTTTTTATTAAGATTGCACTTGCGGGCCTTTTTCCATATTTGATGTGGTTCGACATTTTTCCGTTCTGGGAACAGAAAGTATAATAACAACGTATATGCCAATGATTTACGTAATTTCAACGAAGCATTGTTCAACACGACACGATATGTCTGGATTCGGAAACGAGCACAATGGCAGAGGTCTATTGTATGGCTTCATCTCTTCATATTTCATCCAAACTTGGGGAAGGAAAGAAATTAGCGCATATTAACGAGTAGTACATACAACGTTTTATTTAGAAATACATATTACAGAAAGTAATCAAGCTCTGACAGGACTGCGGGACATGGGGACCCAGCCCTGGAGCCGACTGAAGCAATAGCAGCCCTTCAAGATCCGCGGTGTAATCGTGTTCCCGTGGATGATACACAGCAACTAAATCACAGGTATTCTTAATATATGATATAAAAACTGGAAAAAATATATGAGTCACAAATAACACTTGTATCGCTTACACTTCACAATTTATACGAAAGGACTTAATAATGCTAGGAATCCATCTAGCGCATTTGTAGTTATCGACACTGGATTCACCAATGGTTATCCAGCACGGCTGTTTTTTTCTATGTACATACTCCCGTGTTATCCTGAACGGCAGCTTCACGAGTGAAAGCCTTTCTCATTTGTATGCCACAGTTACGACGATTCAGGGCAAAAACTCAACCAGTGGATTAAATAAATTTTTATTTCACTTGCTGCCGTCGACTATTGAACATGTCCCGCTATTCGATTAACGGCTTGTTAAAAAACTCTGGATGTAGAGACAGTGAAAGTTGTGTGGACTCAAGCCAGACTTTTTCCCATAGTTTAGATTTGCTGTCTTCTCACCAACACCCGCTTCTAAGTCATATATCTCAACACCATTGTGACACCAACGCAGGTTTGGAAGTTTGTGACAGAGTTAGCAGTAATCATCCTTCACCGTCACCACAACCTTCTCCGGCCCATTTTGAAGCACAACTGGTGTCTCATCAGCCACAGCACTCAGGTAAAGACACAGGTTCTAACTCCTCAAAGTTCGATAAGTTAATAATCAAAATCTAATAAGGCTCCTTGTTCAAAATTTCATTAGCATACACCGATCTAATTACAAGGGCTACATGTTCCGTTGTCGACAGAAATAGAGCTAAAGGTGAATGAAAATACATCATGATTTGTTATCAAGCAGCTTCAACCAAAGTTATGTTTCTTTAACGGACTCTCATTGCGACATCCGCATTCCCATTTTGTTTCATTTCATTTGTAAACATATTGGATGATAAAACTTTTTTAGAAAAAAAAATAGACTTAATATATACACTGTGGCCATATATGTGACCGAAAGCACACAATCATACATAAAAACGGAGAAATGGATTTTGAAGCCATAAAAAAGCCTTACTAAAGCGTTTCGTTAGAATTAAGACATGGAAAAGTATAAATGGAAACAAAGACCACAGGTGTATTTTCTTATTGTCTAAATCAAAGCCGGAATAGTAAGCCTGTAAAAAGTTACTCGCATATGCACCCTTCGCCTCGCGACTGATTTACAGACTATACTTGGGCAAAAATGATGCATTTGATTCTATTTATTTGTGATGATGTACAAAGTTTAACTACTTTTACAAACTAGTTTCCATCAGTGGATGTAAGCCACGTTTGGAAGACTCAATATCTGAAAACTCACGTATCACTTCGCCCCAGTTACCACAAGAAACTTCTCCAGCAGCTTCGGTGGAGCTAAGTTTAGGAAAACCGGAAAATGATGCACCGAGGGTTGCAGCAGGAAACAGTAACAAGAGAAAGCAACGCCGCTACAGGTTTTACAGAGGTTGACAAGCAATTTAGTAAAATGAACATAGTGGTTGATTACTATTTGCTATTGTTATAAAATTTACAATCAATTTGTGTTTTTATGATATCACTAAAAATCATATATACAAAATATAAGGAATGAAATCTGAGTTTGTACTAGGCGTGCAAAGTGGAGAAAGCAAGAGAAAGGTCGACTATTGTCTCCCACACCACCATCAGCAACTATTGTGAATTCTCAACAGATATCTATGCGATCAATAGGTACGAATTAATGCGCGACTGTTTGTAAATCTTCAGCTTTTAGTTGATACAAAAAAGTTGTTCCATTGACATTTGAATGTCATTTGAATACCACTTCAGTAGATGCGAACCCTACCCACCCATCGTCTCCACGTTATTCCTCCCACGCAGACAACTTTACGATGCATCCTGATGCAGCCTTAATGTGCGGCTCCGCTGGACTAAACCATGGTCGAGGACTTAACACATATCTTGGGTTTGACTGGTCAGCGTCCTTGTTGTCAGCTTCAATGGCTGCTGCTGCTGCTTCGACGAGTCCGCTACCCATGCCTGTCCAAATGTCGGCACCCGTCACTTCGCCAACTCGACTCTCATCGTTTCCATTAAGTTCATCCCCAGGTTGCTTTTTCGGACATGCTGATCATATGAATCCGTTTGTGACTGGCAGCAGCCTTTTGTGTCATCCGCCCGCTTCCGAATTTGACCATGATCCTTTGATGTCACTAGGGTCAGCCTTGCTTGGATCAGGTACCCGAGAAAAAGGAAATCTTGGGAGTGATGACACAAGTGGCCTGCTTGTTCCCATTCAGAATGAAGGAAATGTGCCAGATTTGTGAAACGATTGTAAACATGCGAAATAATGCATTTTTTGAAGAGACGATCAAATTGACATAAATCCTCCCTGGTATAAAATTTTCAATTTACTTTTATCACACATAAAAACTTATTTAGTGTATACGATTAAGACATATTTATTCAATATAAAATGTAGCTATCATCGTCTTCGTCCCAACCCCCGTCTGGTGGCGAACAAAAGTTTTGCGCATCTGGAGCATTTAAGCATTGGTAACTGTAATCAATAGCGGCTTCTCGCTTTCTCCGGGCATTGTGCTTATTAGGGCGGGGCAAATCCCACGGATACTTTGACTCTAAACGACTGAACATACTGCAATAATCCACAGAGTCCATTAGCTCCACTGCATTGCCCAAGAATCCCGAGTAGATGTCGGGCTGCAAGGTTCCACCCGTTGTATTTTTCCTAAGCAAAAAAATCAGATTTTAGGTATTGCATTCTCATCGTAGGGAGCATAGCATCTTCCAGTCATTTACCAAATATCGTTCACGTCATTAGTGAAAAGTGGGAGCATGATGGTGGTAAAGCGGTGGTGGTCATTGAAGCTTCTTTTAAAGAATGGGAAGCATGCGGCATGCGCATGAAGAAATACTTTCCACACTGTCTCTATAATAGGCTCGGTGGTACGACCTGATGCTTCAATTCCTACTCCAAAATCAATCGTTGCATTGAACATTTTAAGCATTCCGTGTGTCTACAAACGAGAAAGCGCGACAGCTTCAGAGTGAGTCCATGTGTTAAAACCTCTTAAAAATGAAACTCGATTGTTGTCTCATAGTAAACTCACAATGACGTCGGTACCATTGCAGCCAGAGGCTGCCCCTGTTCTTTCCGGAAATGGGTATTCAGTTGCATTTTGGAAGCATGCTTGTAAAGCTTCTTCAATCCGTTCTGTCGTTGCAAAGTCGACAAAGTCGTCCATGTATTTTAAATGATTTTTCTGTATGTTAATAAAGGCTCCCACAGAGATATCAAAGTGCTCATCGCGAACATAATGGTCAGGACAGGCGGTCTGTAGGATTCGCTTTGCAATTTCTAGAAACTTGAATGCCGGCGACTCCAACGGAAACCGACGTGGTTGACGGAGTCCTAAAAGTACTTGCGCTCGGAGGGTCATGAAATTCCATAACTCTGAATTCAAAATCGGTTGCGTAATGGTCACGTTGAGACCATGGTTCTCGTCCAAGGCCGTCAAATTCGCCTGTGGGTCAGTGTCGTTAGTGCTATTTCCGCGAAGTCCCATAACAGCCCCGAGAAACACGCGCCCTAGTTTATGCGTATCTCTCCGGACACGGGTACCTTGTTTCTCACAGGACTTTGGGTCCGTCAAACCTGTTGTG
This sequence comes from Alloscopus bannaensis, assembly GCA_027743745.1. Classification (NCBI taxonomy): domain Eukaryota; kingdom Metazoa; phylum Arthropoda; class Collembola; order Entomobryomorpha; family Entomobryidae; genus Alloscopus; species Alloscopus bannaensis. The sequence goes on from JAHZMW010002930.1 coordinate 15,717, forward strand.
CGGCAAAATGAAACGTACTTGCAAAGTATGTATATGATATTACATAGCGTACACAAGTGTGACAAGTATGTGGAGAAGGAAATTGAGATCTCTTATTTATGGTCTATATGCTTACCCACATCCTTATCTTCCATGAATGGTATGCAAATAAGCGGAGTAACATTGGTATCCGTAAAAAGACATCCTTCATCCATTTTGTACTCTTCATTCGTATCGTGATCAAACATGCAGAACTGTGTCACGTTTGAATCTGTAGGTTTCAAGCAANATAAGCGGAGTAACATTGGTATCCGTAAAAAGACATCCTTCATCCATTTTGTACTCTTCATTCGTATCGTGATCAAACATGCAGAACTGTGTCACGTTTGAATCTGTAGGTTTCAAGCAAGCTTTCTTTCCCGGCAGTCTCCAGGATTGATTTCCGGTGGTTACTACAACTGGAAATCCAGGCGGAACAAAGTGAGTAGCTGGCTGAGATCGTCCGTCACTGGTGAATTTGCTTCCAATGGAGCGTATTTCTGCGTCGAAAACGACGGCTGACGAAGCAGTTGGGTCAGCTCCTAAGGGTGAAAGCAAGTTAACCTTCTGGATCTGCAGAGAAAAAATATATTTGTTTTGCTGACTCTAAGGGACATTTTTGGATCCGAAAGAATATAATAATATACAGAATTACCGGAAAGTCTACGGGAAAACATTGACCGCTTGTACCAGCAACAAAGACTTCAGCCTTGTCGCAATTTTGTCGGTAAAATGCCCATCTGCAATTTAAACACTCACGTAAAAACCCTTCATAATTCATGGTGTGACCCTCGTTAAAGCGTTATCACTCACAATCCGCTTATGCAGGCACAAGAAAACTCCGAAGACCCACTAAACAATGCCCCGGACGGACATTCGTCTCCAGTTAGTTTAACAGGCGCTTTCCCATCTTTAAAATACAAGTCCAATTTGGATGCTCTGATGGCAGGACTTAGTAAATTAATTAGGAATATGATTGCTTTAAGACTCATATTGTAGCATATATAATTTAAAGGAATTTACGACGTTTTAAATGAAGTTTGCCACTGAGGCTGGAATCACATAATGAGCAAAAACCAGTTTGCATGAAAATATATATGCAGTTTATAATTCGGAGATAATTTTGGTTGCACAATAATAATCACATTAAACAACTTTTATTGCTAAATAATGTAATGCATTATAATTCAATAAAACTAATTACGCAAGCAATGCCTAATATTGCTAAAACTTTTCGTAATCTCATTACGTATTGAACCTTATTACTATCGCGAAGCCGATAGTTATAATGTTGGTCTGGCTGTTTCTTTGTCCGTCCGTCCGTCCCTTTTCACGATAACTCGAAAACGCTTTGGAATTTCGGGGCGAAACTTGACACACATACTCCTGAGATGATTATCTCGGTCAAGTTCGAAGATGGGCAATTTCAGACCACAGGAAAGGTCAGAGGTCACGAGGTCAATTTTTTTTACATTTTCGACATAGCAATATGGGTGTCAGTCGATTCGTGACGACGGCCGGATAAACGGACAGACACACCGTGCATTCTTATACATAAGTATCCTTTCAGTCTCCTAATAACAAACGTTACAAAATACACGGTGTAAAACTTTTTAATGTCATACTTATTTTCATCGTAGTAATTGACGTCAATCATTAATCAATAAAGAGGGAAATGGCCACGCTCAAATATCCTGTACACTTTGGAAAATTTTTAAATTGCTGTAGACATACGCAAATTCAAAATAGTTATCATGGAATTAAATGTGCTCCGAGTAGTTGTATACTTTAATAATTATAAAAAGATACCAAAACATTTGCTCACGAAATTTTAGAAAGCGTGTGATTCTGTTGGTTTCAAGTGCACCTTTTTACACGTGTCAAGTTGATGAAAATGTGTGACTGTGATACAGGGGGGTGCTGCAATGTTAGATACCTATGCCAGTTTGACAAGAGATGTACAGGAGTTCAAAAATCAGGTTTTTGGCGTTACGTAATTTATGAATGACCCCATACATTCTATTTTAAACCTGTTTCATGATTATTTTTTATAATAATCATCATATGTTTCGAATTGTTGTGGGGATTTTTTCGAATGATGTAAAAACTCTAAAATAAAATTGGTTTCATTCTTGACATGAATTGAGTTATATATTATGCTACTCCATTTTAACTTATTGTAAATACACGTGTTAGCAAATTAATACAATTTTACTTTTGCTTTGATGTCGACGTAATGTACAATTCTTATTCCCTGGACAGTCAGTGTTCAGTTCAGCCAGTAAATTTAGTGCTTTGGTCAATAGCCTGGCCACTAAATTTAGTGGTCTGCAAAAATATTTACCTAATTAAAAAAATGATTTAAAAAACGCTCACGATAGATTTAAAAACCCGCTCGTTGGAAAACTTTGTTTTTTAATCAACTTTGATAATCAGATTTTTAATTGTTGTTACGCTGCACTCTCTAACTATATTTCTTACTTTAATTTTAAAGTTAAATATTGCTCCGAGTCACTATTTAGTGGTTTAAAACTCTGGTTTTAAAAACAATGTAACGTGATTATGATTATCAATCATCTTCGCTATCAGAATCCGAAATCGATGGTTCTCCAACAATATCATTATATTCAGCCGTAATCAACTGGATAATGGCTCTGAAAAATCAAAAACATTCTGTTAGTTTATTACGTACTTTACACATATCGTAAAATTAGCAGCGATTAGAAAGTTGTAGTAGCCGTGAACATTATGTACCTCAGAATGGCACCATCTCTGGCCAGCTCACTCCAGCATGTTGGTCCAGGATTACTGATTTTGTCTATCAAAAGTTTATCCAGATGCTTACGAAGCGACTGTAATAATAAAAAAAGACACAAATGCAATTTATTTACAAGCACAAGAGGCAGGTTTTTCAATTTTGAATGAATTGGGATGTATTAACTGATTAATGGCTTACCTGTATAAGTTCGAAAACGGGTTTTTCAATATGAAATTCAATATTATTGTCTATTGTTATTAGACGGTGTTTTCCTTGTTTTCCGAAACTTAATTTGCCTCCAAAAAATATTAAAGGAAACGGGGAAACCATGCTGGTGTCATACAAAAATAACGAGGTACTTTTCATTTTCTGGAAATAGGCCAAGTAAGGGCTTTCGAATCTGCGTTCCTTGCAATTGACAGACTTTGGATGTATAGTAACTCTCCCATCTTCTGGAGTTCTGGCAAGTGGATACTGATATGAGCCGTCTCTTCCTCGTTTAACACGCACTGTTGCAATGTTGGGATACAGACCTGCACATATAACGGCGAGAACCAAACCAATGTTTTCTGAGTTGATATTATTGCTAGGATCCTTGTAGTTCAGTGACGTGGTAAACTTCATATCATGAAGGTATTGTGCGAATTGTTTTTTCATATTTGAGAGTAGCTGCATTGTGTTTCCGGATAAAAAATGTCGATAACAGTAGTCTCTTTCACGGTTAGCTCTGCATGCCTTCTCGTAGCCTTCCATTGCAAATACATTGACCTAGATTTTCACAGATAAATGTAGTCTTGTTTTAAATGGAAATTATGGATTATCTAAGTCTTATATTATAAGATTAGAGAATAAATAATAAATATTGTATTCTAACCATGTGGTCACTTTTTGTTCCCTGGGCCAAATCATTCCGAATCCTATCAACTTGCCTCTCTTGCCCCAAGGGGATGTAGAATCCATCTTTAAAGGAATTTCCGGATAAAAAATGTCGATAACAGTAGTCTCTTTCACGGTTAGCTCTGCATGCCTTCTCGTAGCCTTCCATTGCAAATACATTGACCTAGATATTTACAGATAAATGTAGTCTTGTAAATGGAAATTATGGATTATCTAAGTCTAAGTCTTATATTATAAGATTAGAGAATAAATAAATATTGTATTCTAACCATGTGGTCACTTTTTGTTCCCTGGGCCAAATCATTCCGAATCCTATCAACTTGCCTCTCTTGCCCCAAGGGGATGTAGAATCCATCTTTAAAGGACAAAGATGCTGCCACACTGAGGATCGGGTCAACGCATCCAAATATTGCTCCCATTAAAATCATCTTCCCAGTCTGAGGATCCATTGGTAAATGTGCAAGATGAAATCCAAGCGGTGTAAGATTCTCATCATCATCGAGAGCTTGCAACTGAATAAGACGTTTTACGGCTAAGTCAATTGCCGCTGGTGACGGTGGATCTAGGAGACGTCGTAAAAACGGCGCCGCCATGCCCAGTTTGAGCACCTTAATCTGAAGAACCACTTCCTCAAGCCGTTTTCTCAGAACTTCTGGTTTTTTGAACCTGTCCAACGTCATGTGACGTGCCTTAGTAAAGAGGTGAAAACATACGCCTTCTTGAACTCTTCCGGCTCGACCTTTCCTTTGCGTTGCATTGGCTAAGCTAACCCACTCGGTATCTAGGGTCTCAATA
>JAHZMW010002931.1:0-15039 GCA_027743745.1 Alloscopus bannaensis
GTAAGTGTTTGACGAGAATAGTCAACAGTTGTATTTATGTATTAATATTCCTCGATTTTTGGTTCTATAAGATGTTTGTTTTGTTAAAACTTCAGTTAAGTAGTCAACCTGCGGCGAGGAATTTCTCGTATTACAAATCAAGAGTGGAAGAAGGCCCTGAAAAGTACACTGACTACGAAAAGTCGTACAAGGAGTGGAAATTTGTGGAGAAGTTGATACCTCCTACACATGTTCCTGCGCCGCCAAGTGACGTAAATGTCGACCTTCCCTCAGGATGGAAGCCACAGAATCCTCCAAAAGACTGTCCTTACTATATCCGTCGGACAAAGAACCATCAGATTCCGGTTTATCTCCAGATAATGGATCGTGGAAACGTGCGCTACACGTATATCAAGAAAGTGGAAGGAAATATTTGGGTAATTGTGTATTATTGTCTAGTGTAAAGCTAATGTAATGTATTTTCAATTACAGCATAAGTATATTATAAAAAATGTTATTTTTTAAATTTATTTTAGCAACTGGAGAAGGATATTGGAGAGTATTTACAAACGTATATCAAACCCAACAGGCCAGTAGTAACTCGGACGAATGAACTATCCCGGCATGTTATTATTAAAGGAGATTTAATAGATTCGGTTAAGGAATGGGTGATAGCAAGAGGATTTTAATTTTTGTGTTCATATCAATTCATTTGTTGTCGGTGAAGTAAAATTGGATTAGTAATTTTGTAATTTTATTGCTGCTAATAATATTGCGATTGTTTGCGAAACACCCACTGTTGTGACGTTTATGTCTCCAAGAAATCCCGACAGTCAGTAAGTGAACTTTTTTCTTCACAAACATGTATTTACATTAAACGCCAGCGAAACAAACTATGACAGTCATGGTTATGAGTTTGTTTCTTAAAAAACGTTATTTTTTTATGACCACATTATTTATCTATTGATCGCTTTGATACGTTGAAAGGAACCAGGTTTTATTTCTTCTATGGAAGGAAGCCAAAATGACTGAACAGTGAATTTGGCTTTTGGGTAACATTACCCAATTTGGTCTAATTGAACAGTGCATCAAACGAACGATCTTGATAATCTTTGCTGAGCGTTTGTGTTCAACCTAATTGTTTAGAAAGTTTTTTTTTCACGGGTAACAGCTAACACATTACGACAGGACATCAATGCTATACCTTTATAACACGCCCATTTGGCCTGTAAAACTTTCACAATGGTGACTTGCAACGCCCTGCAGATACGTGCAATGTGCAATCAGTATCGAAGCTTTTAATCGCGTTACAAGATTCGTCATTACAAGAAGATACAAACAATGGGCACGACCACTTTTATCTTCTTTCGAACGAAGTTTTGTCAACTTTATGAATCCAGAGCTGTCCTAAGCTGTCATGTCTTTGTCTACTGCGGGAAAATTGGCAAACACGTCAACAAACACTCAATATTATACACTGTTGACCTAACTTAATGGTCAGCGGTGACTGACTGATTGATAAACATACGCACGCCCGCTGAAATTTCGGGCTTTAGATTCGTAACGAATATGAAATGCTACGGAGTGCCTCGTCACTCATTTTAGGTTGTAAAGTCAGTTTACATACGTACGCACGAGAATAGAGATTTCGTCGTCATTTGACTAAGTTCATACTCGACTTGGCGTGCGGTACCTAGATCAACATTTATCTGTTCCATTATAAATATCCAGTTCAGTTTTAGGCATATATGTATACTATCTTTGTATCGACGAAACAGTCCAGACACATTTCCCTGAATCCGGACCCTGGATGACGATGAGTGTTTTTAATTTTCGAATCAGGCTGGTCTTAATGACATTCCACCAGTTTATCCTGTTGACCAACGGGATTAGTTACTCCTTTCCATGCATTGGCAAAATTATTCCGCAGCAGCCTTCTAACTTTCTAATTCATTTAATTCTTCCGGGCAAATTCAGTGAAAGTTATAGTTATAAAGAGGGAGAGTTTCTTTCGCAACTCAATCTCGAAGAGAAAGTGATTCGCGTAAGTGTATCTTCAGGGGATGGAAGTGATATGCACCCCCATATTAACAAAACCTTATGTTCTCGGAATGTTTTCGTAATATTCATATTTCTCAACCCATATTCGTGGAAGAGCATTTTCAATTTTATCAACAAGTCCCATTACTATTACGCAACGTCAAAGACTTCAACTTTCACTCTGTATACTTCAGACGATCATTTTCAAACTAGCGGCACCTTCAGGGATGCTTATTGGAAAAATGACGTTCGATTTTATCCGAAGCTTTTTTTGCTTCAAGAATATTACGCTAAAGACCAATCTGAAATTACTTGTGACATCGGTGTAGCATGCTATACATGTTCGGATGGACCTCTCTTCGCGCCGGCGACTGCTAATGACCTGGATCTATCTTTAGACTTTGTAAACGGTCACTTACAAAGTGAAAATGGAAATGGGCATGCCTTGCAAGCTTTCATCCACAGTCCCCTGCAAAGAGGCGCATTCTCAGTACTTATCAACGGAAAGAAAGCAGGGGCGAAGGGTTTATCATACTGTGAATCCAATGTACTCTCAGGTCCCCTTGATTCCAGTTGTCAAAAAGTTACAATACTCTTTGACATTTTAGTAAGAAAATTCAACTTCACAATAGCCAGCACAGACACGTCGCGCCCTTCCACAACTGATAACCCTTTATCACTGTATGGCTGCTTGGAATGCGGGGACTTTGTTCCAACTGACAACGTGGTTAACTTGAGAATTTTCATCATGGAGGTGAAAGTCGCCAAATTTCTGTACTGTGCCAATAGTCAGCGTAGTTATCGTGCCCCTGATCTTTTGTACTATTTGCGACCTATTGAGCCTGGAGTGATCTTACTTGTCGTGATTGTGGTGGTGTTTTTGTTTATCCTTAATCAGTCTAATATTAGGTCACTTGATGTCATCGTTGGCCTTTTAACTTCCCAATCGGTAGCTCTCAAGTATTCATTAAAATATTCCAGACTATATGCTCCATTGAGTGTTTTGTACTTTATCAATATACGCTACAACTCTGTGGTGACGCTAAACATTCTGGCTCCTCTGCCTCCCAAGATCATTCAAACACATAAAGAGCTCTTTGAGTCCGGTTTTCGAATCCCGGTTCCGGAAGAGTCGATGAAACGTTTCATCTCGGAAGGAATGAAGATCAACATGAAGCGACTGGGAATGGAATTTAAAAGTAGCTACGTTTATATAGATCCCTTTTCAGGTCTAGGATATAATTCCTCCAAGCTGCCATCCTTTTTCTTTGACTATTTGTTGAAGATGAAAGCAGTCGCTAGAGCCTATACTGAGGATGCACAGTTGCTGGCATCTGTGAAAAGGGGCTCTGGAGAGGAGGATGCAGCCAGTCATTGCCACATGGTTGAGGAGAATTGGAGAGAAATGCGACTACTCTGGTGGTTTCGCTCTCTCCTCGCTGACCAAGTCGTGGAGACTTTGGATGTACTACATAGCTCTGGAATAACAAAGTTCTGGAAAGGATTATTTAAATTATATGAATACTTTGCGTTAAAAGTTCAAAAGAATAATTGTGGAACGAACACGGGAAACTGTTCTGGTNCTGGAAAGGATTATTTAAATTATATGAATACTTTGCGTTAAAAGTTCAAAAGAATAATTGTGGAACGAACACGGGAAACTGTTCTGGTTCACCAAAGCTCTCATTGGATTCCTCGGTGATTGCTGCGTTTTACATTCACTACATTCTCCTTGCTTTTGCATGCGTCAGTCTCGGGGTGGAAATGATGTATTTCCGATGGAGTTTTAAAGGTCGGAATTCGAACGGGGTATTTCCTATTTCCTACAAAAAGCATGTGACATAAACTTACATATGTACATAATATCGTAGCGTATGTGTAAGACCTCATGATTTTCTGTAGTTTGAGATGAATGCATTTGAAGGGCCACGTCCAAATGAATTTTTCCTAGTTAAAATTGAATCCGATTGTGCATGTTTGCTGTGGGGGTGACATAAACGGTCCTCTGTCGGTAATGTGAAAAACATTGTGCGTTTTGACAGGTTTTTTAAACTAGAAAAGACTTTTATGCATAAATCTGCGAGTTATACGTGGCAAATAAACTTTTCCATATCGTACACGATGTATGACAGTGACACTTTCATGTTTTACTGCATCTCAATTTATCATGGTATCATATTCATTTCAAAAATACGTCATACACAGATCATTCTATAGTACTTGCTTACACACCAAAACCACATATTTCATTCCTAATTCTTATCCCAAACGATTACGCAAGACTACGACTAACGTCTTCCTATCTTAAGCAATGTTATCCAATATCACCAATATTTATGTATATAAGTCCCATTCCACACCACAGAAGGTTTTTACAAAAACAAAATCTACCACCCAGAAGCACTGCCACCCCGGGTAATTCTATCTAAAAATCTGTTTCTGTATAATGTGCATGTGCAAACTTATCCCTGCTATTGAATTAACATATAGTAGTAACGAATAGTGTAGCTTTACCGTTAGAGATAGTCGTAAATTATCTAAAATGCGTACATATATAGTACTTAAATGACTGACGCATCATCGATACTGGGAGCGCCTGCTGTTGAAAAGCTAATGGTTCGCATTCACCCCTCTCCAAGTCAGGTCACAATTCTCACATGAAATATCTACCGGAGCGCGTAATAAAAAAGTTCGCACTTTGTATTTTATATCGCACACATTTTCGTGAATCTTTCCTAAACGACCGATTTGAAGTGAAGTATTGTTCCAAGTAGGCAACTACAACTGCTTCTCCAGCGCTTGACTCACTTATGCAATACATTTATACCCAGAAATAGTACGTATCACACCCTCACATTGCATTTAATGTAAATTGGCTCACTTTAGTAAACGGAAATGTCAAAACTTCTCAAACAAAAGTACTACTTCTTAGCTTACAGCGTAATTAGAAACTCAAGAATAAATACTTTTGTAGCTGTCAAGCATTTTTTTTAGCATCTCGGCATTCCACCTGGATGGATGGAATGCGTGCTTCCAACCCCTGCCGTTGAGCTGCTCGCTGGCATGAGTAACTCGTAATTGTTTTTACTCGGGTCAAAATTGAGTGACATTTCCGATCGAAGTCGGAGAAACGCAATGTTAGGCTCTGGCTCATGGTCGCAGTCGTACTTAAGTGCAAAAACTCCCACAATTAGTGTCACAATAATTCCCATGAGTAAGCATAATGGCCCAATTATAGCCAAAGCCAAACTCTGCTTTGCTTGTGACTCATCGCCGTTACTTTTGCCATTGTGGTGTGTGGCCGTCCCGATTATTCCCGGATGTGGATGAATCTGTTGGAAACCATGTTGCTGTGGATGATGGGAACTTGTTCCTCCCGTAGACGACGAGTCCAAGGGATGAGGATGATGACTACTATTGTTTTTATTATAATTAGTGTGGTGGCTTTGTCCAGAATTTTCTTCCTGCTGGGAATGATGATGGTCTGCACTATTATTGCCTCGGCCAGCTTCCTTTTCATGAGTCGTTCCACCGGTAATTGAATAGTTTTTATGTGGCATTCCTGATGAAATGGAACTTTGTGTCGTTTCCTTCGAGGGATGAGCTGCACCAAGATGACTCCCAGGGGTGGTTCCATTGTCTTCACTTACAATGGCTGGGTCCGCGTCACTCGTCTTTGTCCCCCTTGCTTCATTACTTTCACTCACCGTCGGTCTCGTTGAGTTTACGGAAGTCGGAGTCGCCACCGTGGTTTCTCCCGTGAGCCCAGTGGTGGCGGTGTGGATTCCATGAGAGTTCCCATGCTGTTCGTGATGCTGCTGGAGTTGATGTTGCTTCTGCTCGTCGTGGTGGTAATTGTGTGGCTCATAGTGTCCAAAGTAATGGCCCTCCGTTCGGTCGTGATGCTTGCGATGGTGGTGAAAGTGGGGAACGTGAGAGAGAGGCGAGTGTGGCCGTGAGTCGACTGAGCCGGGGTTAAAAGCAATGTACGTGAGGATTCCTCCAATTGTCAGGAGAAAGGCAGCTCCACATAGCCCCAGTAAGAGGAAGTATGCGCAATCCGGACGGTTTCCTCCACTACGCCCTTCGGTCCCTGACTCGTTATCATTGCGTCCAAACACCATTGTCCTCCCAGTTTTGACTAATATTACTACCTTTTTTTCGGTGCAGACAAACCAGTTTTGTCGCACGTATAATGTGCAGAAAAATCTCTTTTTATAGTCGTGTAATGATGATCTCGGCAGACAAGTCTTCGGGACAGAGACGGGAAGAGAGATAATCTTTTATTTTTATTGGTTGTTTCGTCCTCTCGGCAAATAGGTTTATTTCGGATTTTCTCCTTGCTCGCTCCAGTTCAGCGTGATACGAAAAAACAATGACTGGTTGCGAGTCCCTGTGGAAAAGAACATAAAAATTTGATTTGTACAACCTACATAATTTTGCAAGTAGCGGCACTTCAATCAGTATTCAATATACATTCAGACATGCACTCAGTTTATATAATGTGCACACGTTTTTATATCTTTTGTATGTGTTTTGCAAAGAACTTTGAAAAATATTAGCTTTCCCAACATTATCGTTGATGGCTACGCACTTTGTGAATAGCGAAAAGGGAGAACACAAACATAAAGTCGTCATTGCCTACTTTTATGTGACACAATGCAGCACAAGCTTAGCATGTGTAGTGTACTCCACCGTCAAATGTGAGTGAGTCACAAATGCATCTCCGAGAACTGATGTAAAGTCATAAAGTCAAATAACCTGAGATGCATTTAAAATCGTCGTCGTCAACAATTTTATGACTACACAGCATCGTCATGAATCAGCATCAAATGTATTTATAGCCAATGTCATGCACTTAATGTACTTAGTTTGTTGTACCTGGTGGAAATGTAATACGCGATGCAGTCCATCGATTCTTTTATCATGTAAATGTTTGCACAAGCCAAAGGTACTTTAGGAGCTCTCTTTTTACAGCGTTTGTAAACAAACCTCTGAACTAACTCTTGACATCTTCAGAGTATAGTCTAATAAAATGTGTGTGCAATACGAAAGAACGGTTTTCTGATTGAAACGTGTAGTACTACTTGTTTTGCATAGTTAAAGCCTTGTTTTTGTATACTTATTCTGCTTTATTGAAAAGGGAAATTAATTAAATAGGCAGCAGAAAGTTAATTGAAATTATTCAAAATATTGTCAAACGGTCTTAGTACCTGTGACTCTTACGAAGAAGAAATTAATGCATTACGGCTTTCCATACCAAAAATATGAGTCACTTATTCTTGCTATGTAATCGGACACAGCAGAAACATTAGGACACGCTATTGTGTATATAGTCGTTATTTGTTCATGAATATTTTCATATGCACTCAATATTAATGAATTTTGTAGTTTTTTAAAAAAATAAGCTTGACACGTGTAAGGTCATGAAAATGTTTATTCCAAAAATTTCACAGAACCTTTTATGATCAAGAGATGGCCTTGAATGTACTATTGGATTTAAATGTTATTACGTTTGAAGTACCACTGACGAACCAATTTACTGTTTCCTTTGTTAGTACACACGCTAACCATTTAACCAGAGCACTAAAGAATTGCTAGTTGATATGTTTTAGATAATGCCACAGCCCTTTCATACTAATTTTTACGAGTTCCAGCAATTTATATTCAAGCATATTGTGGCTCACCAGACCAGTTAGAAAAGTCGGTGCAAGGGCGTCCTAAGTTGAAAACTGGGAGAGAGCACTTGACTTTTTGGTGTTCCAATTATCTAGTTATAAAACTCCGTGGTTTACGAGAATTGACGCAATACAGTCACCGCCTCGTTGTTCAGACCATGTTCGATTACACCAACACATGATAGCTTGAAACTTTCCTAACAATTCGGGTCAAAAGTAAATAAGGTAACAAGGTTTGAAACAAAGATGTACTTTCGTGAATGTGATCCACATTTTTTCTTCCTCTTCCTCCTCTGGTCGCGTACGACATAAATAGTTTGTAAAAAGTGTAGACTTTCCGTGGGCTACATTCCATAGAATGTCTGAACAAACTCATTGCATGTCCGCCTCGCCTCCTACGAAACAATTCTTACAGAGTAGTTTCTCCCCACTTCTAAAAAATCCTCTTAAATTGCTCGCCTACGGAATGTGTAGGCACTAGTGTCCCTATTAACTCAAGCTAACCTTGGAAAAACATGTAAATAAGAAGATATTAAGAAAAAGGCTCGTTAGCTTTCTAGTCCAGCTTTCACAAAAAAAAACAATAGGAGAAAAAAAACTTGATCAAGCGCGAAATTGCTTTTTCCTGTCCGCACTCCTAGTACATTTATTTCCAACCAGAGAACATATAAGATTCCATCTTCCTCTTAACTATATGTTACGATTGGGAACTCTCAGAAAAATCAGAGGGTCCCAGAGACGCAATAAAAGCGTGCAATTTGTGTGATTCAATAAGAATTTAGCATGACAATTGTCGTAGACACTGATGAAACGATATATTATGACGTGGTTTCCCTCACACTATTTAGTTGTGTGCACACCCTTTTTAAGTAAAAACCCAGTGAGAGCATTAGCACAACCTTAGTTTCTTCTCAAAGAGCGTCTCTCCGAAACCAAAGGAAATTCCCATACGAGCGACGGACAAGATTGGAATTGGGGAGTAGCCATATAAAAAGAAAGTCATTTCACCAAATACAAACATATAAGTGAGCCAACAAGCCCATTCCGGAGCATTTCCTCTATCTCTGAGTTGTGCGATACACAATTGGCATAATAACTGGTGAACAAGAAAATACAAGTATTGGGCTCCTGGGATCTTCATATCCCTGCAGTCACATTCGCAGGAAATTATCTACATTCTTTCCTGTTCTTCAACGAGCGAAACACAGGGAAAACGGATGTGTGTGTATCTGATGTGACCTGACTTTCATAATATTTCTCCTTTTCAGTCCTCTGTGCCAGCGTCTTCGTTGTAAGCTTCTTGTTTTCTTACAGAATTTTTTGTCGAAAATAAGACCAAGAAGTCTCGACATATGCCGCTACACTGATAAGGGAGAAGTAGAGAAAAGCTGACAGACAGAGTGTGTGCTGGCTGAGATGTCTATTTAAATATAGTTCTCCATTATTGTTTTCCTTTCCTCCATTTCATATATCATCCTTTGCAGCGGCAGGACATAATATACAATTTTTTGGTGAAAGGTGGAAGAGCGGCTACTGCAGTTACGAATAACTGCTACAGTATGAAATGTTGAGACTCTGCTGGAACTACAAGATAGTCAGAATTTGAGGAGCCTCTACCCTTTTCCATTTGCCAAAGAAGCTTCCATTTTTGTGACCAATGTTGCATACAAATACCTTAAAAGCTCTTGTGTGTAACAAATACGAGAAAGACAGATGAAGCTCAATTCTTCTTTCTCTGCCTCTCACATTCCGGAGCAGACAGACAGCGGCAGGAGAGAACCAGTTGGAGCCTATTTTTCTTTGAAATAATGCAATGGAAAACCAAAACGCACTACCACACTCTAATATATTGCACAAGGTTGTGGATCCCAAGGTCCAATGATATAAAACGAAAGCAGTGGAAGGAAAAATGCGAGTTTGAGTTTTTTCACTCACTCCGAGTTGTGCCATTCACTCTTTATATTATTATGTTGTTTTCAACGATCACGAAAGGATGGACTATGAAAGATTCGAAATGTTTGTTTACAACCACTCGACCATGCACACTTGAAAGGGAAAATATGATGTTCTCCTCTTTTCCATTTCATTTCTGAAAGGGCACTACTATCCATACATGGAGGGTAAACGGTTCCTATTTCTCCATTCAGAAAATATGGCTAACTATATTGGATACTTATATCTAGAGAGTTTCCCACTTGTATCACCTATTGGAAAAAGAGCGTTTTTACTTATAAAAAATAAAGCTAAATGTCATTGTCTTTATGTGGGTGTAACGGCCTGGAAACACTCGTACTAGCACTGGCTTGATTAAAATGGCACTATAATAGGATGACTTTACACTTTACATCCGTTTGTTTCTGGTGAGGTGAGATTGAAGGAGTGGCATTACTACCATACGCTCCTACCGAATTTTTGTGAAAACTAAGGAAAATGGCAAACGGAGAACTCGCATTTAATCGTAAATGTATTATATGCTTCAGCCAAATTAGCGATAAGCAATAGGCTTTAGTAAGTAAATTCGGACCAATCCATTATATTTCACGTAGTGATTTAACCTTTTTTATAAATAACCCACCGGGACCCACTTTTCAAACTTCTTGACACTTGCTCGATAATGGAAAATGTCAATTGACGAAATCCATTCATTTCCCGTCAGCCACATCTTATGTAAAAGTTTATTCTTGAACTACGACGAAATTTTTAGTGGGCTATTCTACACCTCTAGATTTGCTAATAATACTGCTCTTACACGCTCAGCTTGAAATTCACAGGGGGATAATTTCTTCGAAATTACAACTCCTCCAGTCATCCAATCAAATTCGCGTTGAACTGATTGAGCTTCTTTGAAAAGTGGGGAACGCTTGTGCAGCTGCCACACAAGCAGAAAATGGTCTTGTCACTCACACAAGTTTCCTATTTGAATTAGCATAATACAAACCCCGCTTTGCAGTCAATTTTGCAGCTGCACAAAGATAAGCACTCCCGTGTTAGAACTATCAGAAATGTATGTTTAAAAGCACGTTAGAGGCAAAGTTCTTGCATAATCATCCGCAACGAATTGGGCCTAGTGTTGCGTAACTTGCGTACATATTCTTGGGGTGCGAAGGAAAACGCAAGGGTCCCCCTTACGAGTACAACTGCCTCTCAAAATCAGCGTGTAGTTTTAAGAAATTGTCGACTCAACCGTTGTTTGCACAATGTGCAATATTGAGAAGGAGCGATTGGCGTCAGCTGGCCTTCTTCCTTTAAACGCAGAGATTATGTGATCCGATGGTATATGTATGGTTTCATGATTCGTCGAAAGTACATAATCATAAATTTTATGACCATACACAAAATCCACTCTCAGTTCGTGAGCCTAGCTGCATTTGAAGCGTATCCAAACCACATTTTTTTGAGTCCCGGCAAATATGGGAGAGTGAATTGGAAACTGTTTGGCTTCTTGCATGATGCCCATGGGTTATATAAAGGAATCACCACTTTACAAGCAATTACCAACGAACTTGTCCTTCAGTTTTTTTTCAAAAGTCCAGTAGAACTTTGTACATAGTACGTACCAACATTTGCTACCCCTTCTAACGATCCCAAAAAGGTTCGAATGGATATAACCCGGGTGGACAGGACAGTTCTCATTTTTACAACGTCTACAAAAATGACTTTCACATAATGCTATTTTTATTACACTATACATTCCTCCTCACAACGTGATGGTAATGGAAAAGTGCAATATAAAAGTGATTTTTCTTCCTCGTATTTTCACTTCATCCAGAGCACTACACGGTTTTGTGTTTGCATCCTATTCTCTGACAACAAGAAAAATGGGTGTACTTGTCTCCTCTCTGCCTCAAGTTGTCTGAGCTAGTAAAAAAGCCAGTACAAAAGAAGCATAAAGAGACGAGTGAGAGAGAGAAAAAAAAATCACAAGAACTTTATCGTGATCGTTCAAGATGACAGTTTGCTCACATCAACCTGAACATGATCATAAGTGAAAGGAATTCGCAACGCCAGAGAGGGGAGAACTCCTGTAATGATTAATGATCCGTATCTCACTGCCGCCGTTCGCGTTCTGATGCGAGAAAAAATATTACTACCACATAAAAGGAAGGACACTCCACTAAGCCGATGTGGTATACAATAAAAACGAAGTGTGTTTTATTATCGAATACAAAAGGAAATCACAAGAAAAAGAAAAGAAGTATTAGTTTCCCGATCCACTGTCTCCACAATCCTTCCACGTAGTATGTACATTCACCATTGTGTCCTTTGCGACACAGTTGAGCCATTATGTAATGGGATAATGCTCCCAGAAGAACCATGGAGTAGTCAAAGAGAGAGAAGATCCGGACAAATTGCAGGAAAAATGACGAATTCAGAGTGGGTGAACACATGCATAAATTTTTATGAATTGCAATAATGCATAAATGTAAATGGAAGAAAAAAATGGTAATATTTTTTCAGAGAGGAAAGTGTATAGTCTCCTTAGGAGAGCGTAGTAAAGTAGTTTAGTCAATAAGTTATTCCTTATGTGGGAACCCATCCTCCATATTTTGTGGGAGAAGGAAATAAAGTGGCTTCCCTGGAAGTAGGAGTATTTTTTGGGAGATTCGCGGTAGCAGAGGAAGATCCCCAGCAAGCCAACCAAGATATCTTTGGGTAAACAATTTTCTCTCTCCAATATGGTGGGATGAACAAACAAGTAATAATGTACAAGGGAGGTGGAAAGCTAAAAGCATACTGCTCAAACCATTTAACGGGAGAAGTGCAAATATTTTCTTGTGGCACTACACACAATAATATATGTACTGACAGACACATATGTTTATTTATGTATATAAAATGGTCTTTTTTAAGGAAAGGTGGTGATCATCTAGTGGTTTGTCTGCTTCATATAATGGAACACCTTGTGTAGTTCCGGGGGTGAGGAAAGCAGACTCAATTAAATGTTATGAGGTCAGAAGGATTTTCTTGGGTTAGCATATATCAAAGCAAATCTCAAGGTCTATTATACTAATACATGTACTATGTTCCATGAAAAAGTTCCAACAGCACGCGTAATACACTATGAATCGCTACATAAAAATGATTAGAAAAAAGCGGAATAAATAAATCAAACGCAAATTGCCAGCATTCATATGTACCGAACAATATGCGCAATTACTCCGACTTTCAACATGTCTTGAAAAATGAAGTCACAACAATATTTGCTGCTACAATGAAAGGAAACTTCAATTTCCTGTTTCAGTTCACATTCCAGGAAAAGAAAGGCTTTTCCTTTTTATCAATCTCCTAAGTAAACACAGTGGCCTGCATCCTCAATGAGACATACAGACATGGAGAATGCGAAAGTTTCTAAAATACCATGCACCGCTTTTCAGTCCTCTTGAGAAGTTGTGTATCCCTACCGTAATACTTTGTCCTATTGAAATACTCTGAGCAAAAGAAAACATTTATGTAAATAAATGAAACGTGGCAATCCAGGATATCTCCGGTATCCAGCTCGAATCGACACCACTGTTCCCGGTTTTCCAATACGTGTTCATCCGCCGGATTCCCACCGATTTCTTTCAGGTTGATTATATGTATGAACCACTCACAGAATAAACTGGAAGTAAGCTCATGAATAAGGCTAGAAGAGCGGCACATTATTATCTTGATTCCTATTTTACAAATTCTCCACGGGAGACAACGGATGCTGTATCACTGGATAAACTTATATATTGATGTAGTGCACAAAACAGGAAACTCCGAACACATTTTCTTGTCCCGAGTAAGCATACCCGTTCCTACACTTTCTTGTGGAGTGAATTCGCTCTCGCAACGAATGCAATGAGTGCCGTTGAATGTACTTTTTTATTCTACCGCAGGATCCAGTGGAAATAGAGCTTTGTCAACAAAAATTCACCTCTGTACAAACACCAAATCTGTTGTGATTTTACTGTTACGTCAAACTTGTATTCATTTCAGTAGTTTCTCGAAAAACATTTGAGGTACATTAACTATTGATAGGTTGTCAGAGAGGGACTAAAATCTACATGTAGGCACTATGCTAATCTCAAATGAATTTTGGTGAGAAGACAAGAGAAAACTGCGACACATCATTTCACTCACAAACTCTCTCTCATACCACACTAATATTGGATTTGGCTTGCTTTGTTCCTCTTCGAAAGGAGAGGCTTACATCACATTTCCGACCACACTCTTTGTGTTTTATAAATATGCATTGAGATGAGGAAAGAGGATTTCCCAATCCATAATGGTCTGGAAAGAACGACGGTTTTGAACTGTGTTCGTAATTACAACGCACATCATCAGCCTTTGTCACTGGAACGGGGAACGAGGTGAGACTGACAACCAACCTTTGTGTGCCAATTCATCACTGGCTTTCACGGTAATAGAAAAAAAGGTGAAACAATACTTGCGGTGTTGGCGATGCTTACGGCATGATTCATTCCAATACTGGAGTTGTATTTATGCTTACAAAGTTTGCGCAACACAAGGCCTTGATATAAAAGTCCCGCAGACCTAATCCAGCCAGAAAGGGGATGAACTTGGGATCATAAAATGTCCACTAGTCTCAACACTGAATCGGGTTGCATTGCACAACAAGATACAGAGTGTACATCACGTTGTCAAACTCTACACTTTAATATATTCCACCACTATATAATTAGGAAGTTGAGGCTGAACCTCGAACCCCCCTACTTCACTTCCAGGGAACGAAGCAGAGCCACCGGGATGTGACACGAAATGAATACATAATCATGTTACATTTTCTGCAGAGACATGACTATTTCATCAGATGCTTCAAATGGGTCCACGAAGGCCATTTATTTGTCACTATCATTTTCGCCA
This sequence comes from Alloscopus bannaensis, assembly GCA_027743745.1. Classification (NCBI taxonomy): domain Eukaryota; kingdom Metazoa; phylum Arthropoda; class Collembola; order Entomobryomorpha; family Entomobryidae; genus Alloscopus; species Alloscopus bannaensis. The sequence goes on from JAHZMW010002931.1 coordinate 14,550, forward strand.
AGGCAGTCGTCGTCCTCGAGTGGGATTCATCTCTAGGAGAATAGCGTGATGACGCAATTAAAAATTACTACAGACTCGTCCCAAGGAAAGGAAGGGCTCGTCCTAAGCTTAAGTATAAAAAGGAGGCTAGATTGCGTGGTGCTATTTGGATTAAAAATGTACCACCTCTGTTTTCAACCGAACGCCTTAAAAATCCTCATGCCCACCATGTTTTCGACCCTGAGGCAGAACAAATAAGTGTAATGTACGGCAGATGGGATAAGTGAATTTGATATCACTTAAAAGGAAATGGGAGAAAGGTCGGACTGATAACATTAGCAACTTTCCCAACTCAGGGCAGGGAGTACGTGTAGAAAGAGACTATTGCCACCACGTCTATAACGTCTAGCGTGTACAATGTCTAGCTGGACCTCACACTGTTTCACTTCTCTGGAAAAACATCTCTAACGCGCGTGTATCCCACAAAAAGGTTAAATTGCTTAGTGTATCG
>JAHZMW010002932.1:0-15962 GCA_027743745.1 Alloscopus bannaensis
ACATTGACACAAGATTGATTTGAGATTGACACAAGAACACAGCCAAGCCGTACGCACACAAAATATTTTTAATAATTACACATCCAATATTCAAACCACAATTTTGAACATTACACAAGCCGCCAGAACAGATTTTCTCAAACTATCCAGTTTTGAAAGAAAGTTAAAATACGAATCTTTGAATTTAGAACAAGCTATTTCAGTTTTAGCAAAAGTTCAGCACCACTCCGTTTTGACTTCAATATGGCAAGCAACACTTATGCAATGCCTTAACAAAAACATTCCATTTTCAGTCATTCCGTCAGACACATTTCTAACAGATTTACAAAAATTAGAAAATTCCATGTCAAAAGCTAATATGACACTCAGTCTAGGCACAACTTCCTACTACAACTACCTAGCCCTTCAGATGACCACTTGTCATTTTTCAAAGTCAAAATTAGTCGTTAGAAGTCAAGTACCAGTCAAATCAATACACAACACATACAAGTTATACCACGTAGTGCCATTACCTATGCATTACAACGACACAACGTGCCAACTACAAAGTGACACAAACTACATCATCATCAAAAACAACGAAAACATTATGCCCATCTCAGGCACACAAGAAACACAATGCACAAATCTTCCTATTTGTTACGTGGACCAATACGTGAAGAAAGTCTCCACCTCACACCATTGCCTTCAACAATCCCTTTCTGGAAAATCCAGCATCGCTACGCTAAAGCAAGCATGTGCCTTTGCCTGCCACCCCACTCACTCTGAACAACAAATCATCAAACTAGGAATCAACCATTATGGCATTCTGAAGCCATCTGCCACCATCACCCTACAATGCCCAAACCTTCCTGATCAACAATTCAACTCATCCGCAAAAAATCGGTTTAATTGAAGTGAAACTCAAATGTCAATGTGCACTTCATACTACTACAGAAACAATCACCCCGACCTGGCCCTGCGAAGACGCCTTCGACACCTCTACCATTCTTCACCTTCTTCCAGCCCAATGGTCAACACAACTAGAAAACGTCATCCTTTCACCTCATTCAAAATTTGAGAACTTAACAGCACTGATTAATCAAGATTGGCAACAATCAGTTCCCACTGTTAACACAGCCGTTCCAGACTTACCCCTTGCTGAATTTGACCTGCCCATCCATGTCGATGCTGGCAGCAAGCTTTCATTCTTCACCACCCTCATTGTCATTCTTTTAACAATTGGTGTTATCTTCCTTCTTTTTTATGTTCGGAACATCAACCCGACAACCCTGGCGGCAACCCTTCTAAGTTCCTTCTTCCCAAGGATTCAGGCCGCACCTGTAGAAAACACAGCCGAAATTGACTTCATCTTTGAGACCTTAAACCTTCTCCTCCTCCTCCTACAAGCTTTCATTTCTCACCACCCTCATTGTCATTCTTTTAACAATTGGTGTTATCTTCCTTCTTTTTTATGTTCGGAACATCAACCCGACAACTTTGGCGGCAACCCTTCTGAGTTCCTTCTTCCCAAGGATTCAGGCCACACCTGTAGAAAACACAGCCGAAATTGACTTCATCTTTGAGACCTTGAACCTTCTCCTCCTCCTCCTCCTACTGATTGCAGTTGGTATTATTGTAATCACTCTTCGACGCTCAACCCTTCTCCGTCTCCTCCAGAATGTGGAATGGGACAACGGAAAAATAAAGATGACCCTCCATCGTGACCAGCAGCCCCTGATGACCATGCAACAGCACGTGACGTCACATCAACGTCAACCGCAACCACTTCAAGCACACTCCTCCAGGACTTATCGACCAACATAAGGACAACGCATCAACAGCTAGACACATGACCTGATCAACGCCTCACTTACAGACCCACTGAATCACCAGCCCACTGATTGACCGGATTAACGATTGCACCTATTCACTTTAATTACACATACTTAAAAGTATCACACACATATAATACACTGTTAAAAGCACCTTTTATTTAATAATTTTTTTAACTTACCTTGTAATTTCGAGTTAGACCAGTAGAATCACAGAGATCACAATTTCCGTTATTTTTACTCTTCCTCTCTCTCCAATAATCAACTTAAAATACTATACATACTCCTTCACAAATTCCTTGCAATACTAACAAAAACTATTCTAAGTTTCACCCCTATGCTTTTACTCCGTTTCCTTGCATACTATTGATAAATTCCTTTCCAATTCCAAAGATCTAAAAAAAAAAAAAAAAAAAAAAAAAAAAATCGACGAGAAAAATACGTAATCTACAATGAGAAACTTGTTTTTCTTAAAATGGCTAACTAAAAAATCGACGAAAAACATTGCACTCCATGTAATAATATCTTCATGTGTAAGAAAAGTGTGCCTTACAATAACATTATGGCCCGAGTGGTGAAATACCTACTCACTGATGCCATGGCGCACCATAAACACAAAAATGAGAGCAATGAAAGCCATATACGTATAAAATCATTTGTTTCGTTTCAACAAAAGTTACATTTTCACACCAAATGAGTTACGTTTGGTTCTTTCCTAGTTTCGCCTTTCCATTTTGAAATTCCTATTGCTTACTCACCTCTACAATCCACCCGTGATATAACTAATGCTTTGGTGTATACCACATAACCTTCCTATGCGAATCCTTACTAAATTTACACACCTCTAAAGATATCCGAACGAAAATCGTGGGTTAAGCACGAAAATCGTGGATCAAGCACGAAAATCGTGGCTTAATCACGAAAATCGTGCCTGATCAGAACTAACCAATTTCGAGTCTTTATTCCTACCTGATGGGTGAACGTAGAACGCTGAAATTTCGTCCTGTCACAGCTAAACATAGTCCCTTTGACCTCCAACCACTCCCGTCACCCCACTTAGTGACACTGTAGTACGGCGACAGCCACAGTTTCAAAGTCTTTTTTTTGTGATCTACACACATTACACATATTGAATTGTTATACATCGTACGTTATACAGAATTTTGTTACACATTACATTAGTTTTTACTACACAGAATATTGTTAGTATAAGAAGTGCTCTAGTAATAATTCCTCGCTTTGAGGACAAAGCTTTTTTTTCGTAAGCGGCATGTCACACATGTACGCATGTGTCTTTCAGATACACGATGCAGAGATTATACAACCTATGTATATTATGTAGCATCATGTAAGAACAAATCATGTAACTCTCGGAGACAGATCAGAACTTGATCATCTTTCTATCTGTCAACATCTCTCTCTCTCACTTTATCAATGCTGTCAATAAACTAGTAAACACAATCTTCTCGGAAACCCTCTTTTATTTCTATTACTTCCCTCACGGTCGTTTCCCGTGTATCCTCTTTTCCTAAAGCGAGTTAGCATTCCACTGAGCATATCTTAAACCCGTGACAGAGCTTTGAAGTATTCCTTTTTGAATTGGGTTTCACTTTTTTAAAACCTGTTTGATTTTATGTCCTCTAATCCAAGTGTCCCTGGTTGCCTCTCGGGGAATCGACATTGGGAGAATGGTGCTCATCCGCAATATTTCAAAAGTCGTCGCATGAGTGAAGGGTAGCCTGAATGAAAATTTGACTATTTAACTTTTTCGAACCCCCATTTCATAAATATTGTCACCTTTGTTTCATTGCCGTGGTCACTGGCGAATTGGGAGGAACGACTGAATTGATTTCGTCTCGAACTCTGCTCTGAAGTTCAGGATTTCCTAGCATGTAAAGCAAGGCAAATGTGAGGGCGCCGGAAGTTGTGTCGGAACCCGCTAAAAACAGAAACTACGTTTAGACATCATTTTTCCAGAGATAAGTTAAAACTGGGTAATTTTTTAGAACCATCGCCACACCTTGAAACAGGTCAAGAAGCACGTACACGAGCTGCTCGTCTGCGACATTTAGTAGTATATTTAAAAAACATAGTTAAGGTACATTTATACAACTAAAATTGAAATGCGAATTACCTGTATACTCCGATAAAGCTTTGCCCTCCTCCAGGTTAGCCAAAAATACGTCAATAAAGCATTCCGGATTGGTGATGTAGGCCCGAGACTCCTTATGCTCGTTAATTAATTCCTAGCAGATTAATTAAACATAATGTGTCCTTAATTTTTGTTACGCATCTGGTCTTCATTGTGTTCGAATTGACAGCATTTGTACCCTTGAAAATTGTTTCAAGTTCTTTGTGCAATGAAGTTGCAAATTCTTCCCAGTCCAGTTCGGAAACCAACGTCTGAGTGCTGGATAAGCTAGGCTGATATCCATCATATAAAGACTGCGGAGCAAGTCATGACTCAAGTTGACCAGTTTCGTCATCCGAGGATCATCCAGCCCGTGAGATTTCCCGGTGACGAGCCGCCACAGCACGTTCAGGATGGAAAGGTCGAAAGTGTTTTCAATATGAACGATCCCGTTTCCTTTTGTAACCAAAGTTCGAAGATGCTCCTCGAACTTTCCGACTTCCTCGTTAATCACTTCGTCCATGGAGGCAGACTTGCCGAAACCGATGTCACGGAGGGCGCGGATCGTGAAGCGACGTATGATATGCCAAACTTTGCCAGTTGATGCACCAATTCCTGGGTGATCCATCATTCCATTCATCATGTCATACCAAGTTTCAATTTTAGATCATCCATTTGTAGATTGAAAATCTCATTACCATAATTTCCACCCAGGCTCCGCTCCTTAGCAAATACTACCATATGCCTGTCAAAAGCATCCGACTGGAAGACTTTCGTCGCAGCTTCGTGACTCGAGACAACGACTGAAAACGAGTTTTAAACCGGTGTCAAAATTTCTGGAGTTTCTAGAAATTTAATTTGCGACGAGTTACCAGTGTCCATCATCCCCAGCTTGAGAAACATCACATCCCCGTATTTCTCAGCCAATCTTTTAAATGCTAATGGAGGGTAGTCAGTGAACTGGAGCGCAACTTGGAGTAAATTTCCCAAAAGTGGCAGTCTTGTAGGACCTGTTCAAACGCCAGAACATACTGTAGATTGTATCTTTTGTAGACAAAAATCATGTTGTGATCGATCATTTAAAATTTTATGAAAAAAAATCAACTGTTATTGTACCTGGAGGATAACCGGCGTATTTATGACGGTCCCTTACATACCACCACAGCAGCAGTGCCCCCACCAGCAGCAATATCTGAAGCATCATGTTTGTTTGTTCAGTAGAAATTGATCTCCAAATATGCTTTAATCACGAAAGATAAAACTGCGCAGCCAAGACTTGGCTTAAAGCATATTTCCAGCTAAAAAAAACTTGTTTTTTTTTCTAAATTATGGTTCTTGATACAATTGCATCACCTTGCTGACCTTGGATGTTACTCTGCTGTAACAGCAAGCATTTGAGTATCTGTGAAAGCAGTTGGGTTAGTTAGAAAGGAGTACAGTGCTTGAGTGTAAGAATACACTATTGAACACGAACGATGAGTATATCTGCTGGATGAGTCAACTTAGATTTGCCTTTTTTTTAAATAACCACTTGGCATGTATCACTAGAAATCTAGTTGTGTATCGGCTTTGACATTTTAGACATTCCAAGATTACAAGCTTGAAAAAAAACAATTGAATGAGTTTTTATGCTTAATGATTGGAATGAAATGCTAGAGAAATGGCTCGGGATTGTTTTGTGTTAGCACACGCGTGTCACAGTATTTTCAAGAGTTGCATATAAGACTCATTACAATTTTGATTTTATTCAGTTTTGAATTTGCAATAATTTTTTCAACCATATTTTGTAGCCATTTGATAAAATACTTTAATACAAAATTTAATCTTAGTTGTCCATGTCAAAGCATTTTAAAATCATGTTTTTGGGCATATTCAATAGTATATTAGTCAAATGGTGAAGAAAAATTTCATTTCATTAAATTCAGGTCTTGCAGGATTTGGAGTCAATTTTATAGCTTCGTTACAACAGCATCAAAAGGATGCGGAGAATTAATACAGCCAAACTTCGGCTCTGCACGAGGAGCTGGCTGATTCGCGACATTGTTGAAGTCAAAGCGGCGAAATCAAATTGACAAAAAATATGAAGAGAGTTGTCTCCACCAAAGACTGACCCAAACAGACTCTCCTGCCTCCTCCGAATGGCATAAGGTACTCCGTCATCTTTGAATTGATCCGAGTTCCATCACTTGTCAAAAAGCGTTCCGGTCTGAAGACTTCGGGATCTCCCCAAATCGACTTTTGGTTGTGAACAGCCTCCAAATTAATAATGAGTAGAGTTCCCTGTATTTAGGAGCAACTTTGTTTTACATTCATTGGCTGAAAAAAAGTGTGGATGTTTCTATGTAACTTCCACTTTAAGAAAACCTGTTTGATTTTATGACTCCCAATACAGACATCCTTGGTTGCTTCTCGGGGAATACTGAAAGGGACAACGTTGCTGAACCTCAATGTTTCCAAAATCGTCGCATGGGTGAAGGGGAGTCTGAATACAAATTTGGATTAGTGACTTCAACCTAGATATATAACTTAACCATAACTTACATCGCAAAGAGGAAAGTGATATTTCAAAAAAAAATCCATCGTACGTCTGTTTCATCGCAGTTGTCACGGGAGAATCCGGAGATAGTTTAGAAATTATTTCCTGTCGCACTTTACCCTGAATGTCTCGGTTGCGCAGCATGTGCATCATGACAAATGACAAAGCGCCGGAAGTCGTGTCAGAGCCGGCTTGTCCCCAAAAACCACATAAATAGTTATTGGATAAATAGGACTACAGAAAAAATCAATTTCCAAAAGTTGATATAATTTGAGACAAGTGAGTACCTTGAAACATATCCAACAGTATGTAAACCAGTTGATTGTCTTTGAATTAAAATCACAAAATTAATACTCTTCACTATTGCTTAACTCATCTGAAGATTTGAGAAAGGAAAACTTACAACTGAAATCTGAAGCAGAATTCTCCTCTCCCATTTTCGCTAAAAATACGTCGATCAAGCACGTCGGATTGGAGAGGTAAACCTGAGACTTCTGGTGCTCCTCAATAATTGTCTAGAAAAAAAACAAGCATATTTGTGTCAAATTAATTGTATCTATTTATTGTATCTTTGCCAATAATGTTAACATATGGGATGAACACGCACGCTGAAAAAGGCCCTCAGATTCTTGACGCACTCCAGCTGCAAACTTTTTCCCATCCATTTCGGAAACCAGCGACAGAGTGCTGGATAAGCTATGCTGACATCGATCAGGTAAACGCTGTTGATATAGGCATGACTCAAGCTTAGCAGCTTGTTTAATTGGAAATCATCCAATTCGTGGGATTTTCCCGTGACAAGGCGCCACACCACGTTGAGGGTTGACAAGTAGAACAGGTTATTTTCTATTCGAACAATCCCCTTCTGCTTCGTCAAGATTTGGAGACAGTATCTCTCGAACTTGTCGTACTCTTCATTAATCGCTGCGTCCATGAACGCTGACTTGTCAAAGCCGAAGTCTCGAAGAGTGCGGATCGTGAAGCGGCGCATGGTTTGCCACACTTTATCCGTTGCAAAAATTATTCCTGAGGTATCAAATCAACGTTTGAGTTTTCTTAAAAATAAAAATGATATGAGAAAACTACAGTTCAATTACCATGGTTCCCATTTAGGTTACGCTCCTTTGTAAAATCTTTGATTTGTCTGTCAAACGCGTTTGACTGGAAGACTTCAGTTGCAACCTCGTGACTCGAGACAATCACTGAAATTTGTGTTCCAAACTGGTGTGAGTGGAGAGGCACGCTTAAAAACAAATGTTGGATAATATGTGTTGTACTACCTGTATCCATCATCCCAATCTTGAGAAACATCACATCCCCGTATTTCGTTGCCAATCTTCGGAGTGCCAGAGGAGGATAGTTTGTGAACTGGAGAGCTACTTGGAGTAAATTTCCCAAAAGCGGAAGTCGCCATGGTCCTATTCAAAATGTTGTAGTATCATAAACTTTTGTCAGAATTATTATTACAACAGTTTTTTAAAAAAAAATGTTATGTATATTTATTTAACTATGCATTAATTGTTTTAAAATAGTGTCCGAATATTTCACCAGGAGGATAGTCATCGTATTTTTGCCGGTCTTTCACTTTCCACCAAAGTAGCAGTGCACACAACAGTAACAATAATTCGAGCACCATATTCACCTTCTAACGGAAATTGGGATTTTGTAAAATTTAATCTTTGATTTATTCTTGACAGGAAATGGTCAAGTTGTACTTTAGTCAAAGTTACAGACAATGAGGTACTTGCTTCGAACAAAGCGTCCCAAAATGCATATTCAAATCAGGGTTCGCCGTTGTTTTAACACTCCATGGAAAAAAACTACTTTGTAAATATGTAGGTGTCAAACTCATCGAATTAATATACTATCCAAGTTTAAAATTACAGTTTTTCTGTCTTTCCCGAATGCGCTGCCTTCTGAAAGTTGGCTGAGCTAGAAACGGTTTATTTACTTCTATTTTTATATTTTCGTGAATTTATTATTATTACCATTCTTTCGGTTAATACATACCAGAAAGTTTTCACATGGAAATAACCAAACCCTGATTTAAAGGTTCACAACCGCTGCACGCGCAAGTATCATTTTTACTAGGTAGCAAAAAACCGGTCTTGAAGCAATACGTTTGAACTTGAGTGAGCAAACCAATTTGCCAATATGAAAAAATGCTGTCTACTTCGACATGAGGTTTTGTTAAACAATGCTCTGGTGAGTTTCAATGTATGCATGTTTTCATCACGCAATTTTCTAAAGCAGAGTGGCTGCTGCACTTGAGTTCAAAATAGGTCCAAGAAACTAGGTAATTTCCACTGCTGATCGGTTATTTATAGAAAGCATTTTGTAATCCACGACTTCTGCTTGTATTTCATCCAAAAAAAGCACTTTAGGTCTTTTACTCGGGCTAGTTCGTTTCGGCTGAAAAACTAGCGCTATGAAAGGGTTTTATGCTTGTGCGGAGTATTAGCAAATCCATACTTGGGGTCTACACGAGGAACGATTCGCTGAAGTCAAAACGGCAAATCAAACTAGGTGACTAAAGTAATTCTTGGCACAGCCATAATATACCTAAAAAAACCATAGTTACTGGTAGTTTAAAAAGGTTGTATGAAATCTAATCGGAAGCTGGCAAACAATTTAGGTTAGGTCACTGCTTAATAAAAAAAATAGGTTAATCAAAGAATCACTGCTTGATATTTTATTTTTTTTAGTTGTCAAAAAAATTCAGTATACATATTCCATTGTATATATTTTCCTTTCGAAAACTCACAAGAGTAATTTGCGCTAACACCTTTTAATTATTAGGCTTTATGCTCCTCTGAACAATGTTAATATCAAAAGGTTGCGGGAAGTTGCTAATGCCAGATTTCGGCTCAACAGGTGGGAGAGGCTGATTGGCCACATTTGTGAACTCAAAGTGACGTATCAAGTTGGCAAAGTAGATGAGAAGTACAGCATCCGCCACAGATTGTCCCAAGCAGACCCTTTTCGCTTCGCCGAACGCGACCATATAATCCGACATTTTCGAATTGATCCGAGTCCCATCACTGGTCAAAAAGCGTTCCGGCCTGAATGCTTCGGGATCTCCCCAAATTGACTTTTGCATGTGGACAGCCTCCAAATTCAAGGTAATCGGAGTTCCCTGTTGTAGTCGAAACAGCATGTAAAATGCATTGAATGTTAAATACTAAGCACAAGCATTGAATACCTTTCTAATTGAATGTCCACAAATCACAATGTCCTCTGATGGATCTCTCGGAACTACAATAGGGACCACTGAGCTCCTCCTCATGGTTTCCAAAATCGTTGCGTTGGTGTACGGCAATCTAAACAAAATGCTTCATGTTTCCACAATGATTGGTATATTGCATAGCATGTAAAAAAAAGTTGTACTTCGGTTTCATCGCAAGGGTGACGAGACATCCTGGGGGAACCACCGAATCGATTTCTTCTCGAACTTTTTTCTGGATTTCCGGATTGCGAACCATGTGGAGCAGAATAAATTCGAGAACACCACTCGTCGTATCAGAGGAAGCTGCATAATTTTCATCAGTATTCAATTAAACCATTACTTAAACAAATTTTACCCAAACAACTACATACCTTGGAATAAATCGAGGAGCATGTACACGAGCTGGTTCACTGGAAAAAATTTAAAAGTATTTCACTGTAGATTCACAAATACTTCACGAATAAGTACTTACTAGTAAAATACGAATTTTTGTCAGCTTCTTTGTCCTTCTCAATTTTGGCGAGAAAAACGTCGATAAAACATTGAGGATTGGTGTGACCTTTTGACCCCTTGTGCTCCAGGATGACCTCCTTTTAAAAACAAATAGTGATGAGCTTGTGCTATATGAAATGGATGTAAAGATTTGTTTTACCTGAAAAAATTGTTTTAGGTTGTCCACGCATTGGAGTTGCTCTCTCTTGCCGGACCATCCCGGAAACCAAGTTCGGAGCACTGGATAAGCTATGCTGATATCGAGTACATGCGTACTTCTTACGTAAGCGTGACTCAAGCTGACCAGTTTCAGCATTCTAGAATCGTCCAGCTCATAAAATTTTCCGGTGACGAGGCGCCACACCACGTTGAGAACGGGAAGGTCAAACATGTCCTCAATCTGAACTATTCCTTTTTCTTCATTGACACAATTTTGTAGATGCCTCTTGAGTTTCTCGTACTCCTCATTAATCGCCTCGTCCATGGAGGCTGACTTGCCGAAACCGAAATCACGGAGAGTTCGAATCGTGAAACGGCGGAGAGTGTGCCACACATCTCCGTTTGAGCCAAACAAGCCTGTTGATCAATGTGCTTTTTATTGATGTAGTAAAAGTTAAAATATTATGTTCATCAGAAGTCGGTATCCTACGTACCGCAATTGCCGTCCATGGTTCTGTCCTGTAGAATTGGAATCATGACTCTATCCACAGTGGCATCGGAGTGCAAAACTTGGGTTACAGCTTCGTGACTCGAGATGACAACTGGAAGGTGGACTTTGGAGGAACGAAGAGTAACGCAAGTCTGATGTGAAAAGAATTAAGAAGCTGTACCTGTCTCGAGCAGTCCCATCTTTAAGAACATTACGTCCCCATATTTCGCTGCTAATTTCTGGAAGGCCAAGGGTGGGTACAGGGTGAACTGGAGGGCAACATTGAGCAGGTTACCGAGCAAAGGGAGCCTTGTAGGCCCTGCGTATATTGGCGACAATATTTAATCCGATTTATTCAAGGACTCTCTTAATCAGATTGGAATCATTTTTTGCTCACCTGGAGGATACCCAGAGTATTGATTATTATCTCGGACTTTCCACCAAATAAAAAATGCGGTCAGCAATAGAATTAGCTCTATCACAATTAGCATTTTGTCTCTCGAATTGTAATGAAATCAAATCGTTACAATCTAACCAGCTAATTATCGCACTAACTCTGAGATTTTTTCAATCAACTTTACGACCCGACTTTACGGCTTTATTCAACTGTGTATTTATCTGTGAAAAATTCAAGCTTCTAAGATGAGAAGGATTATAAAAAGCTTGTCTCTCAAAGAGGACTTGGCTAGACAAAATACACTGCGTTCTAGCCTGTTGTCATATATTAGGCGAAACTTTTGTGGTCTCCATGAGATGAGAGACCAGTTTCTCAACATTGTTTCTGGTTGACCATGAATTTGCAATACTTGGTTTAAACTTGGTTGTGTGTGGTTTTCACGCAAAGTTTACTATATACAAGACATCCGCACAAAGATTTCTGTCTGACTTGACTTAACTAAAGTGAGCACTCCGCTGTCTGGCAGCCTAAACCACTCGCATTGCAAAACACAATGGTTTGTGTAAACCATTGTGTGTAATGTCATTCCATTGTCAATCGCGATTTTAAGGGTTTTTGCTCTTGCCACTTACCCCGAGATTTTTAAGATACGCCAATATATATTAGTTTATATATTGTTTGTGACCCGTTCAAAAAAATTAGTCGAGTTTTGACTGCAAACTCCAAAGAGAACTCAGGAACTTGACTTTGCATGTGACAAATATGTACCTCAATGTTTGGCTTCCACTGTTGAAAATTATGGTTGTTTTCGTTAAATATTTAGAAATGAAGAAAATCTAATAAGATCCATTACTTTACAAAAACTCAACTCATTATTTTATGTTCATTCTACATTGTCAAACCATTCCAATGTGTTTATTGTAGTTTTAAGTAAGGAAGTATTTTTTTAAATTTAACAATCACAAATTAATAATATGCGTTAACACGTCATTGTAAAGCTTAATGTCACCCCTTTTAGCTCCTCTGAACAATATTAATATCAAAAGTTTGCGGGAAGTTGCTAATGCCAGATTTCGGTTCAACAGGTGGTAGTGGCTGATTGGCCACATTTCTGAACTCAAAGTGACGTATCAAGTTGTCAAAGTAGATGAGAAGTATAGCCGCCGCCACGGATTGTCCCAAACAGACCTTCTTTCTTCCGCCAAACGCCACCAAGCGATCCGCCATTTTCAAATCGATCCGAGTTCCATCACTGGTCAAAAACCGTTGTGGTCTGAATGCTTCGGGATCTCCCCAAAGTGACTTTTGCATATGAACCACTTCCAAATTCAAGATTACTGGAGTTCCCTGTTGTAATCCAATCAGGATGTAAAATGCGTTCAATGTTAAATCACAACACAGCCTCATTTAAAGACATTTTTAATTGAATGTCCACAAATCACAATGTTCTCCGACGGATCTCTCGGAACTGTCATAGGGCGTACTGTACTCCTTCTCATGGTTTCCAAAATTGTTGCGTTTGTGTATGGCAGCCTTAAGAAAAAAAATGTTTTGAGGTTTGCAAAATGTAAGTATTGGTTCATACAAAAAAATTAGTAGTACATCGGTTTCATTGCTAGAGTGACCGGAGAACCTGGAGGAACAACTAAATCAATTTTTTATTGAACTCTTCTTTGGATTTCCGGATTTCGCACAATATGAAGCACACTGAATTCCAGCACACCGCTCGTCGTGTCTGTGGAAGCTGAATAATTTTTATAAATTAAATTAACGCATTTATTTAAACAAAATGTTGTCCAAACAAAAAATTACCTCGAATATATCCAGATACATATATAGGTTCGAATCGTAAAACGACGCGCAGTGTCCCACACTTCTCCAGTTGAGATAAACAAACCTGATGAAAAATGAGTGCATTTTTACTTTTTAACAAAAACTAATATAAAAATCGACAAAAATTTGTTGTCATCTTGCCGTAATTGCCGCCCATGTTTCTATCCCGTAGAAGTGGAATCATGGTCCTTTCCACAGTTGCATTAGAGTGCAAAATTTCGGTTACGGCTTCGTGACTGGAGATAATGACTGAAGGGTAGGTGTATTAGTACAGTGGTGACTGATTATTCAATAAAACCGAAGTCGCGAAGGGTTCGAATTTTGAAGAGGCACATAGTTTTCCACAAATTTCCGTTAGCGACGACCAAGCCTTGGTATAAAAAAGTTGATGATTTTTTATGCTCTCAAAAGCAATCATTCTAAACGTTGCTACCGTAATTCCCTCCCATGTTTCTATCCTGTAAAATTGGGATGTTGGTTTTATCCACAGTCGCATCCGACTGGAACACCTCCGTCATAGCTTCGCGACTTGAGATGACAACTGAATATTTAATTCTACAAAAAAATAATGAGGGGAGAGTGTACCTGTCTCGAGCATTCCAATTTTTAAAAACATGAGGGTACAAGGTGAACAGACACTGAGCAAGTTTTCCAGCAATGGGAGCCTGGCAGGCCCTGCGTCAATTTCGGGTAAACAATTTAATCAGGTAGCTTAAAATCGACTCAGTTCGCAGAAAAGATGTTAGCGAGTGCCATCGCGCTAATGAGTTATTTTACTCACCTGGAGGATACCCAGAGTATTTATTTTTATCCCTTTGTTTCTACCATACGAGAAGTACACACAGCAGCAAAAGTAACTGTATCAAAATGACCATTTTGATTCAAGAAAATTAACACCAGTTAATAAATGGCAGGAGTGCTGACTATCCCATTATCAAATGAAATGTTCACACTTCAACACTTTGAAGATATATTTGATTGAAGAAATAGCGCAAAAGCAATCAAGATCACTTTTCAGCCTCTCCAAGTAGAATTGATACAGCGAAGACACATTGCTTTTCAACCAGTTTTCAGAAATAATTCTGGAAGATCAGTTGTCATAATGGGGTTTGGTTGACCATGAGAATAAAGGTGCTACAAGGCATAAGTTTGTGTTTTATTGCTCCCAAAAGCGGTTCAGTGTGGTTCGCATTTTTTTGATAGACTCGACGTTCTCTACTTTGTATTTTTTAGATGGAAGCATATGATTTGAGATATCAGTGTACACCTTGGATTAAGTGAAGGGATTCTGCTCACAAAATGATGAACTAAAAGTAAAGCATACCTGTGCCTACGGCGCAATTTTATTGTAGTGTAAAAGACTTGTACGACTTGATTCACGAACTTTAAATCATTTGCATCACCAAAATAATTTTCGCCTGGACAATATACAAATATGCAAAATGCCATTAAATGCTGTCTTCTTTAACTTCATCAATAGGAACTACAGAAAGTTCAAATGGATGCGGACGATTACCCATGCTATATTTGGCTTCCACAGATGGAAGCGGCTGATTGGCTACATTCTTGAATTCAAAGTGGCGTATCAAGTTGGCAAAGTAAACGAGAAGTGTAGTCTCAGCCACGGATTGTCCCAAACAGTCCCTCTTCCCTCCGCTGAACGTCACTAAATAATCCGCGATTTTTGAATTGATTCGAGTTCCATCACTGGTCAAAAAGCGTTCCGGTCTGAACACTTCGGGATCTCCCCAAATTGACTTTTGCATTTGGACCGCCTCAAAATTCATTGTGATCGGAGTTCCCTGTCCAAACAATATGTGAATTTTATTTTGTTGTTGTATCATCTCATGGAAAAATCGGAGTTTCAGACCTTTTTAATTTTATGTCCACGAATCTCAATGTCCTTCGACGGTTCTCTCGGAACCGGAAAAGAAACTACTGGACTCCTCCTTGTGGTTTCCAATAGCGTCGCAAATGTGTACGGCAATCTAGGGAGAAGGAAAGTGGTTAAATTGTCCGTGGTGTAATGTCTCCCAAATTATTGACTTTGGTGAATACATAAAAATAGATGTACGTAGGCTTTTTTAAAAGTAATGTCACTTGTTTGATCTATTGCCATTCCTACAGATTTTAACCATGCTAGTCCTCCTTTTCAACATAACCACCCTTTATATACTTGTAGCAATTAAGGCCCTCCGCTGATCTCCAAACCATAAAATTACACTTTTTCCATCCATTTTGATGACCTCCTCTTGGTTTTTGTCATCTAGTTTGTCTGTAGCTAGGTTCAAGCCACCTTTGTACTGTTCTGAGTGTTAAGAACCCCTTTTCAACAGTTTGCTGTAACGAGTCACGGACACTCAAACAAGTGACATTAACTTGAGAAACACCTTCGTACTTTGATTTAAACGCCATCGTGATGGCAGTGCCTGGCGGAACAACCGAATTAATTTCGTCTCGGACCCTGCTCTGGATGTCTGTATTGCGAACCATATGTAGCAGGCTAAATTCGAGCACAGCACTAGTCGTATCAGCAGAAGCTATAAGAATTAGGCATTATTACCATATCCATCCATTAATTCATCAAACTAAATCAAGCTTTGATCTATAATCAGCAAAGAATTTACCTTGAAATAAATCGAGCACGGTGTACACTAGCTGATTCACTGAAAACAAGGGAAAAAACGTTTTACATGATTTCGTCTTGTAAAACGGTGTAAATTACAGTGTTTGTTAAGGTACTTGTAAAACACGAGTCATTTCCAGAATCCTTTTCCTCCTCCATTTTGACTAGCAACACGTCGATAAAACATTCTGGATTGAGGTGACCTTCAGACTCCTTGTGCTCCAGTATGAGCTCCTTTATCATTGAATTGCAAATAAT
>JAHZMW010002933.1:0-16899 GCA_027743745.1 Alloscopus bannaensis
CCCCCCCCCCTGAACCTCCAAAAACAGTAATCCCCCCCAGGGGTATTAAAAGCAAATACTTACTGTACTTGAGTTATATTGCTAAAACTTAATTGTGGCATGATTCTTGCGGGTCGGCGTCTGATTTTTGAGACTCGATTTGTAGAAACATCATTTAGTAAAATGCATCTAGTTGAAATTTATATTCGTCGACTCTTCTAGTAGTCGAACCCTAATATAGTCGAAAAATTTGGTAGTCGAAACATCATTTTGTCGAAAAATTTGTAAATTTTTATAATCATGCAGATGAGTTGGACATTCATTTAATCATGTAGCAAAGCTTTGGTATCGGCATATCGACAGTATCATGCAAATAAGTTTACCTGACATGCAAAGGGTTGCCGTTGTTATGCATTTTGTATGTCATTTTAATTCAAAATTGATAAAAGGAAAGGGGCGCAACCTTATGGTTGATATTATGTACTCTTTAGGAATCTTTCAGATTTTGCTTCATAAAATTCCGTAAATAATGTTGAAGTATTTTATGTATTTTATGTGAAATGCAAAGTGTATGTTGTTGATTGTCAAGGAAGTTTATGTTGTTCTACAATAGAATGCAGATTTGAGCCGGTAGAGAAATCGAAATTGTTCAAAAAAATAGTCTCAAATTTGTATTTTATTGTAGGGCATCATAAATGTCCTCGCGCAACCAACATATACTATGTGCATTTATGCTGGAATCGCATAACTAGAGGTCTTCACAAACTCTATTCCCAATAAGTCAAATGTCAAATTCAATTTAAAGTAAAAATTACAATATACAGCCGTTTATTATTATATCCTCGGTGTTTGAATATTTTTGCAAAAGTGAAATTTCAAAATAGGTCGTATTCCCTTGAGAAAACAACTGAAAGTGATAAATACTTTGGGCACCTCGCTAGTAATTGCAATGGCAGAGTTACAAGTATTCGTATTCATTATATTGAATTTGGTTGAATGAAACTAAAAGAAAAATATTTCCACTACAATTTTGATCGACTAAAAAATGGTTCGACTACCTAATTTTTTTACTAACCGAGATCTACCAATAATTAACGGTTCAACTAATTGAATTCCACTAAATGGTGTCGCGACTACTGGTCTTTCGAAAATCAGACGGTTACCCGATTCTTGCCATTTTGGTTGATCTCAACAAACAAAAAACAGCACATTAGTAGAGACACCGATATTATTAAATTAACTATAGGAGATAATTAATTAACAGCGGAAATCATGCACATGCAAATTACATGCGATGAAATGCCATATTGTTAAAAGTCAAATGATTAAGACATGATAATCACGGCAAATTTGGTGTGTTTCACAATAAAATGTAGAATATATACATGGATTCGGTAGTTTAGTGCTCACCGGTCCATGTAGTGGTGGATGCCACGAGTGTATTACTCATACCACATACTGTATTTCTTTTTCGCAGCTTGTCGTGACGCTTGCATGAGTTTTGATTGACAAAAAGTTTATCGGTAAATTGCTCTGACGTGGTAAATGATGCACTCTTTTGCTTTCGACGTGAAATTGTAATGATTATTTTTGCAGTACAGTCCTTGAGTCAAATGCATGTATTCAATACTTATCGATATAAATCAACAATCCGTGACACAATTGTACTTCACCAGCAAGTTAATAATCTGAAAGCGTGAAACGTAATATTTCAGGTTTATCGTCATAATCAACGAGGTTACCGAGGTCGATATTATCCAATCGTTTGAGATAACTCAAAATTACGTCAAAGTACCCAATGAACGACATTAAAAACTTGTATAAATACAGCAATTCTGGCTAAGAGTCATTATTACATGTGAAACTCACACAGAAGTCAGATTTCCATTATTTTGTCCAAAATTTCTACCCTGCCACCACAAATTTCATGATGTTTGCGAAATTTCTTGTTGCTGTCGTCATCACCCTGGCGTATTTATCCGGTCCATCCTTTCAATTAAGTAAGTGTTTCGGGTTGCGTTGCACTTTTATACAATGCAATGGTTTTCAGAAATCGTCAACATCAAACTCTATAATTCTGCTTAGGTTTTCAACAAGAAGGTCTGGTCCATCTTGGGACTGTGGAAGGAAAAAGTTTTTACGTGAACACAACCGCTGTGGTAAAAAAATTGTGGCATTTGTATAAATTATTTTAAATGTTACAATACAGCAGCGTACAACCGTTTACTTTTATTTGGTAGATTTGGCTGGAAGCACAATATAATTGTAACTCAAACGGACTGAGACTGGGAGGCGCAACTTCCAGCGTGCAGGCAGACTTTTTGAGAAACATTAATTTTGATGTTTTTTACGACTGTGAGTGGCATTTATATATGGCTCCGAATATTGAAAAATGTAGCAATAAAAATTTGATTTCTCTTTTGTTTTCAAGATGTGTGGACCGGCGGCCGGGATGCCAAGGAGATGAGACAGTTATCATGGGATCACAATGGGCAGCCTATGCCAAATGAAACTTGGTCGAACGTCATGTTCATGTATCCTCCACAAACCTGTGTTTCCGCTTTGATCGGCTCAGATCACTACATGCTGGAAGCTCGGCCTTGCAGTAGCACTTACTACGCATTATGTGAAACAGTATAAAATTTGAGATGAGAATATAAACGTATAGTTTGTCGTCATAGTACAATGATACATTTTTTGCATATTTTATTGTCACTTTCATTATTATTGTGGTAATGTTCAAAGAGAACCTTACTGCCCATTTCCTTGCGAGCAAAATCCACCTTCGACAATCACAGGGAGTGTGTCTAACTGATTAACACTGACGTAAATTTGAAATCGCTCAACATAGCTAGCGCAAACATTGGAAATTGTGAACGTGGGAAAAGTGGTTTGCATTTCAAAGTCTACGTCAACCTGTAGTGTTAGTTCCCTCAAGGCCGGAGAAAATACTGATGTCACGTCCAAACTCGGGTTGGGTTCTATCAAACTTCCATTTCTTCCTTTATAAACGACGTCCACGCTGAGAGACGTCAGCTCGGGCAACCCACGTCGCCAAATTTTACTGTCATTAAAGGCGGCCCAGTTAATCAGAGCATTTCGTAATTTCACTTGTCTCACATTTGGAAAAAGGTGTACAATTGTTTCCAGCAGTTTTCCAGCTTCTGTGTCTACAATTTCGTCTTCCTTGTAAGCCCGAAATGAGGATATCTCCAAACGCGTTAGATGACTCATCACCCCAATTTTGTCGAAATAGTTGAGACAGTACACGTCCAAATAGCGAGTGCCTTCATAATTCGCAAATTCTCTGACGTCACTCGACACAGTCAGATTGGTTAAAGATTGATGGCACGATTTCAAAATCCGGGTGATCGCTTCCACACTTTTGGAATAAATTGTGGCACCCCGAAACTCAAAAGTTGTGAGACTCGGCATTTCAAACGTTTCGGAAATGAGTTCGTACAAATTGAAACAATTCTCGCAGTCCTTAAACACAACACTTTTTAAGCTTTTTAGTTTCACCGGTTCTAAAATCTTTATTGTCTCGTCATTAACTGGATTCAGGTTGGTGTACAAACCGAGACAAGACTCATTGTAATCACAACTAATGAACATTGCCGCTTCCAAAGAAACCGTTTGCATCAGAATCGACTTAATTGAGGCCAAGGACAAGGGTCCTTGAATGTCAACTCCGATAATTTGCGAGGCACACTCAAATTTGTAGTTCGAATCCCAGTCGCAATCCTTATGTATATTTATGTGAAGATGCAATTTAAATTGAGGATCACAAAATGACGCTTTAAAATCTGAGCACTTTGTTAGAGTTATGTTGCGAAGTACTTGACCAGGATTTTCAACATTTCTCAAACACAAAACTGTCACTATTGAGGCAACCAGTAATAATACGCAAAGAAAAACCAGAATTAAAAGCTTTCTGTTTTTGTGACACGTAAGCGTCTGCCATTTTGAGCTTGTTTCACCGGGGAAAAGTGCCTGGGTGTCCAGATCCTCCAGGGACTCAATAAAAGTTTCTTCTGAAACTGAAAGATTGGACAACGTTCCGTAAGCTCCGGACTGTCGAGTAAGTTTTAAAGCTCGCAGCAAAATCGAGTAAGATTTTGTCCGGGTTTGAATGATTTCGTAAAACCGCATCACCCTTCCGCTCACAGGTATTGTTTCACAGGTCTGAAAACATTTTTGAAAAATATTTTAAACACATATGAAAAAATGGTATAAATTGTAATGAAATATGCGTACCAAAATCTCGAGGTCTGTGGAACTAAGAACGTTTTCTTGAATGAGGAAAGCGAAGAGCTTGGGGCTTAATTGAGTTTGATGTAGAAGCAGGCTCAAATTTCTTTTGATATGTTCAATTTCAGGTGCCCCCATCTTATATTCTGTGGAATCGAAGGCACCAGTTCATTTTCAATAAAGTCTCCGCATTTTCCTGAATGATCAAGCCTTGCAGCCAGGAAAACCAAGAGTGACAAGAGCAAAGTCATTGCTGATGTGGTTGCAGTTGTGGCAGAACTGATGAATCATGCGACAAATTGATAAGCCGTGTTCACCATGTATACGAGCGTTCACATATCCTTATCTGTGACATGGCGAATAAAGCCACATCCTGGAAACTATGAGCTCACAGTGTTTTTGTTTAAGTAATAATATAAAGAAAATATTAAATATTGTTGGACCATACTACTCTCCGAGTTATTACACTTTTTACAAGGAAACCTGCCATAGGATTTACGTAACAAAGAATAATATATATTCTTGGAGTCATACATGGTTGACAAAAAATAGACCAGTAGATTGACATGAAGGTTATGCCTACTTTACAATAACGTAAGCACTGTTGTTTTGTACTGAAGAGTTTGACGTGTTAAAACCAAATAACAAGTTTATGCCACATTCATCAGTGTGGGCTTACAAAATGGGTACATTGATTAAATAGTGGGGAAAATATTCAGAGTTACTTTAGTGTGGAGAAAAAATCCAGGGATTATAAGTAGGTAATTTTTTTTGCATCTCTCTAAAAATATTGGTGATTCGGCTTAAACTGATCTGATCCACCAAATGATGATATGCGTTTTTGTAAACATGAAGAGTAAACAGGCAGTACGCAGAAATGCAACTTCAGATAAAAACCGAATTTGTGCCCTTCGGATTTGAGAGCTGTCAGTTTGTCCGGTGGATTTAGCCAGTTCGAGGGGAGAAAATGACAAGTGTAACAATGTTCGTTTGCTAATCTCCACAGTACTGATTTATAAGCGGAGTATACAGTTAACTGATTTTTAAGACCAAAGATTTAACATATCACATTGTTATGCCAATGTAAATACCGGTCGTTTGAGCGCAAACTAAAAGTTACCATTATATAATTAATCATCGGTAACCCAAATCTTGGTATTTAATACAAAAAATTGATAAGCAAAAATAACTTTTAGAAATAACAAAAGCACTCATACTCCTCTCAACTTCCAAATTGAACGGGTTGTCCATCTCCAGTATTTTTTCAATGGAAGGCTATTACACCAAAGTAACTCTGGCTGTACTCCTCGTTTTTGGAGTATCGCTCTCAGCAGGTAGAAATACTGTACTATCAAACAATTTACAAATTTCTCAGTTGAAATTTCCTAAAACTGAATACAGAGTATTATAAAAAAACAAAATTACTCCGCCAGGAAAAGTGCCAGACCCGAAAGAGCTCTGGTTTGTGGGCACTGCTGGAAATAAAACTTACTTCGCAGAAGCCATCACTTTACGAGTATGTCTCCATGAAAATTTTTAATTACTGATAATTAGAAATCAAGCTTGATTTTGCTGCTCATTTTGTAGACATGGTTTGAAGCAAAAGAATACTGCGAGTCTTGGGAAATGAGACTAGCCACTATAACCAACGAAGAGGAAGCCGGTCTTCTTATAAAAGCATGGGATCAAATAAACTTTTGGCACCGTACGTCATCTTCAATGTGCTTAATTACTTTTTTTTAAAAAGTATGTAATAATTATAACTTTTGTATAGCAATGTGGGTGGGAGCAAGGGATGCACACACTTTAGTCCAAATGGTTTGGGATATGAATAATTCAGAAATCAAGGAGTACGGTGTCAGCCTTCTGGGTCGCTGGGGAGGTCCTCGGACTTGCCTTCTTTTTGCATCGGAGGAGACGGATTATGCGTATTACTTGTTGGCTGACTGTAACACTAAGCAAAGAACGCTTTGTGAGTCGTTTGATTTTGTTCAGTAATTGACTCAGTAAAAGTTTTTGTCAGATTTTAATTTCGAATGAAGCATCATTTTGGTTAAAAGGTAAAACATTCAGTAAACTTTTGCATATTGTCCGTAATTTATAAGCCTGCGAAGTGTTTGCTCTCGTAATCAGTACATGAAAGCCAGTATTGAATGCACGCATGGAACTCACTTCAGCTCGACGAGCTGCATACACTCTTCAATTGTCAAGGTCACGCACCCAGTTTTCCACAGCTCGAGATGTATGGACACTGACTCACGCCATGAGCGTAGTCATTTACTTTGTAATGGGAAAGTTTGTGTGGACCGTCAATACCAGTCTTTCACTTTCAAATTGAGCAATCAAAATGATAAGAAAAAATCACAATTTATCGAACAAAATGGTTTTGGGTGACAGCCAATAATTGGGATCAGACAAGACGAGGATTATTCTGAGTTCCGGAGCATTAAAAAACGTACTTAACTGCGTTATACTTTCAAACTTACGAAAATGGCACTGGGAAGCTGTTTCAAAAGGAAAACAGTACTGGTCACTGGAGCTGGAAGTGGTAAACCCAAATAATTATACTGAATTAAACATTATTTAACAAAAATTACCAATAAGTTTGCTGTTCGTAGGTATCGGTCGTGCCGTAAGTGCAGCCCTCCATTGTGGCGGTGCGAAGGTGTACGCTCTCTCCAAACTTGAGAAGGAGCTCACCTCTTTTACCAAGGAGTGTCCTGGAGTCATTCCAATCCGCGTTGACCTATCCAACTGGGAGAAAACTCGCCAAGCTCTGGAACAACTAGAACGAATGGACGCTCTCATAAATAATGCGGGGGTTGGCGGATCCGCACCATTTCTTTAATTAACTGAAGCCGAATATGACAGGTTGAGTTTCTCTCAAAAGCATCCATTAGTCAAATATTTTAAATATAAATATTTTTTGTGTAGACTAATGAGCGTAAATCTGAAAGCGGTGCTCAACGTGAGTCAAGTAGTCGACAAGAAAATGGTGCAAGGAGGAAAAGGCGGAGCGATTGTTAACATTTCCTCAATTGTAATCATAACAAAATTAAAAATATTAATTTATACAAACATTTTTGTAATTGTGGTTTCTTTGTGCAGGACGGAGTGCAACCAATGTCCGGACTCACTGCTCACTGCTGCAGCAAAGCCGGCGTGGAAATGTTGTCGAAGGTCATGGCGATTGAGCTCGGTCCTCACAAAATCACGGTGAACTGCGTCAATCCCGGTTTCGTGGAAACCGCCATGTCCTCCGAATTCCTGAACAGGGCAGCGAAACAAATGAACAAACCGTATGCCGAGGCAAAAGCAATATTGTTGAATGCATTGTTGGCAAAGCGGACGCCGACTCAAGTGCTCGAGATGCCGATGAAGGATGTGGTCAACGCGATTTTATTCTTTGCTTCGGGACTCACTTCGCAAATCACAGGTTCCAATTTAGCGGTCGATGGAGGCTTCCTTGTGTCCTGAACTTGATAAATTTTGTGTTGAAATTTTAGTAAAAATCTTTTTATTACAAAAAATTAACATTTCATTCAATTCTTATTCACAAATTGCAACCATTTTTTAACAAAACTCGGCACACTTTGGTCTCGGCACATTAGCCTCATAAGACCCCTTCAATATTTCCGCCAGGATAGTAGCGCCCAATGATTTGGTTATTTTTGCATTTGGGGTTGTAAATGAAGCCGTACCCGACTTCGGTGGAACCCGCCCAAATTTCTTGGGTGAAGTGGCCCGTCGCCCCGCTGTCGGTGGGACAGTCATTGTGCTGTTTACAGTTGGGCCATGTGTACCGGCTAATTTCAGAGTACCAGCCGTTGGAAGCTTGGTACGCTCCCTCCATCGGATCCTGAGTCCCTCCGGAGAACCAGTTTTCTCCGACATAAGTCTTGTTGGGATAATGCCGGATTTCTCCACTGGAGTGCGGATTCATTTTGTAAGGGGCTTTATGATATCCGCAAGGTCGAGACGCTAACTCTTCCACCCAGTCCTGAGCTTCACGACTCAACTGCCAAAAATATTTTTGGAAATAGAGAAAATGTTTTTTAAACAAAATTTGAGGTTTTTAAGTGAATTACTTGAGAATTGTGGGTGGTGAGAGGAACTCCGTGACGTTTCCGGAACATGTTATCCCTCCTCGCCATGGCCTCCCTCCAGTCCACCGTTCGGTCAATGATTTCTCCCCTCACTTCGTCAACTGCGGGCTGACCTTGTCGGGACCTGAATGTGGTTATCATACAGTACGCAAAGCCTTGAAATGGATAACCGGTTTTCGTGTCGCTCAAAGTGGAAGCTTCATTTTTGCCTGGCGCTTTGTCCGGAGTCTGAAATAAAAATTGGGAGAAATCAATTACGGTTTTTTATTTTATTTTTAAACTCGATTGTTTAATGGAATTGTATTTTTACATCCAAGTACTGGTTACACGCTGAAGAATAAGGTCCAGGCATTTTCTCCATGTACTTTTTCACCTCCTCCGCAAATTTGGAAATGGCACTGACGTCATCATTCCCATCCAAAATAGCGGACTGGTAAGCGTCCCAAGTTTCATTGTAGCAGCCCCACTGACCCGCTTTTGAACACTTTGAACTCCTCATGAAAACAAGCAGCGGAGAAGGCGATGTGAGCCTTTTCTCTAAAAAACGGACACTCCACTTTTTAGTAAATGCTTAAAAATGATTTTAAATTAAATCCTTTCTTTTAAAACTTACATTCCATGCTTTGTTTCAGGATACAGGTCGCTCTGAACTGCGCCCCAAGTGGAGCAAGCAAAGCTTGCCAAGAGCAAAACAACGAGAGACGATGTCATCTTTGCCGTTTTCTAAAAAAAATTAATTTAATTTTATGCGCTTCGTTGTTCTCTCTCTCAGCAAATGGAGTGGCTTCCGCACAGCTCAGCTTTATATATAACATTCTGACTTTATATTTTACAACATAAATCAAAGACACGAGTTATATTTTTACGTTCTAAAATAAAGACGCAAATTCCAGGGAGTTTGGCGATGTCTCTCAAAAGAAGTAGTTGAGTACGCGAATCTCTTCCTTAAATCTCGGATTGGCGGTGTCGGTTTCACAAAAATGGTGTTTCTCCATTTTTATTCTTTTTCTCAGTCTCAATTTAAGTCGTTGATTAGAAATGAAACTTTGTGAGGAAAAAAGGTGTATAGCACTTGTTCATTTACTTTAACAAAACATTCTTCCTGATTCATAAATATTTGCGAAAAGGTAAGCATCTCCTGGAAGATAAGGAAAGCGTTTTTAATCAAGTTGGCACATGGTTATGTAAGTTGTTTGTACCAGTCGGCATGACGAGCGTGAGAAATTTGTTTTGCAGAGCTGTCTGCGAGATGTATAATCAGTGGAGCGGAATGTTTGCGGAAGTTTTCGTGTATGTTTATTATGCGTATTTTTACTTGTGGCATTTTTATTTAAAAAAAAGTTGGGATGAGGTGGTCAGTAATTTGAAGTAATAGAGTACAATTACATAACAACGTGAGGGTGTTATTTTTGTCGAGAATGTTGAGTATAAATAAAAACAAGTATTCTCGCTCCGGCTTCCAGTTGGATTCAGTAAATTGACTGGAAAAGCGATAAGCGTGAGAAATTTGTTTTGCAGAGCTGTCTGCGAGATGTAATCAGTGGAGCGCAATGTTTGCGGAAGCTTCCCTGGCTGTATGTTTATTAAGCGTATTTTTACTTGTGGAATTTTTATTAATTCCTTTTAAAAAAATTGTGATGAGGTGGTCAGTAATTTGAAGTAATAGAGTACAATTACATAACAACGTGAGAGTGTTATTTTTGTCGAGAATGGTGAGTATAAATAAAAACAAGTATTCTCCCTCCGGCTTCCAGTTGGATTCAGTAAATTGACTGGAAAAGCGATATTATGGGTGCCGTTCGTACAACTCTCGTTTTCTGCGGACTTTCGTTGGTCCTTGGGTTGGCCTTAGGGGGTCCCAGCCAGTCGGTGGTGGACACGTTGTGAGTTGTGAATTGTAATAAAAATGTCATTTGTATTGAACCTATTTTTTTTTACTAAAAATGCATTTTTGACAGGAACAAAGTGGCGAAGTCGTACACCGCCGCGTGTTGGTACGAAAGCCTCACTCCTGGAGCCACCCAAAATTGTGCTGGTGACGTTGCCGGTGGAGCAAAGCAGCAGAAGACTGACAAAGAGGCGCTTTTCGCGTTTGGCTACTTTATGAAGCAAGGCAACTTCCAGAAGCTGCCTTCCGAGTATGGCAAAAATTGCCAAAAGTTTGCGGACGTAAGCTCTAACACAAACAACGACGCGCTGGAAACGTATAATTTTTTATTAAAATTCCAACGTTAACGATTTGTTAGAAACCTGACTTGAAGCCCGAAGCTGACGAGAGTGCAGCGCTGAAGGACGGGAGTGATAGTTACTCCTACAAAGGTTTTGCACATTGCATGATCCAAACTCTGAGACAGCGAAAGGGAGACTCCGCAGTTCAACTCGTGGCGGATGACGTCCTCTCCGAAAACGTGGACTGGAGGAAAGCCTTCCTCCACCGGAACAATGTCTGGAGGGAACGTCATGGAGTCGCTCCATTTCAACTGGACTCTGAGGTAAGACGTCAAATAAATTTTTTAACGGATTCAAAATAAATCTGTTTTTCGGTCTTTTTGCAGCTTTCCGCCAGCGCCCAAGCTTACGCCGAGGACCACGCTTCAAAATGTTTCGTGTGGCATAGCGCGCGACGAAATCGTCTTTACCGGAATCAAACCACTGGCGAAAATTACGCCCGGGTGGGAAACAACGGGGATTTGAACGCCGTCCTCAAAGTTTCCAATGACTGGTACGCGGAAGCGGCGAAGTACCCATTTCCAAGCTCTTGTGAGAAGACACCCCTTTGCAAATTTGCGGACATCGGGGCCTTCACCCAAACTGTGTGGAAAGGTACGACAAAGGTAGGCTATGGATATGCTCCAGGGAAGTGTGGAGACGGGAGGTTGGTCGCGAGGTACTTTCCTGCGGGAAATGTGCCTAATCAACAGGCTGCAAATGTGTTTCCTGCAAAGTCCTAAGATAATGTATAATCCATCTCTATTGAAAGATTGTGTAATAAACAAAGCGGTTTTTTAGACTTTCTGTTTTCATCGTGTGTACGTTTCATTTCAAATTCATTACAATTCAGTAACCCTTGAAAACCCACCGTCATATGAAGCGCTTATAAGAACACTTATACTAAACGTGTTAATGGATCAAATTAACTCACCATCCAGCCGTTCACGTCGGGATGAAAACAACTGGATGAAAACTATGGCTGAGTGGATGAAAATGGACAAGTGTATAAAAACACAATCTCATCTAATAAATACTAATATCATTTTTCTGGAACAGTATCATAATTTATTGTTTTAAAACGCATATCCAGTCATTTTACTTTTTTTCAAAATTACACGAATTAATCATCCCCGTGTTTATTCTTGTTTTTTTTATCCATTTTCGACTAATTTCGTTAACTTTCAGCCATTTTTATTTGTTTTCATCCACGTGGTTGGCTAAATGGACAAAATGGATTTTACCCATTGCTATTATACATGTCTGAACATCTCTTCAACACTACCGTTGAAACATGTATGTGCGACTTAGTGAATAAAGTCGGGCGATTCCAAGCCATTCCATTAAAAAAATATCCCATTCCAGCCAGTGGGATTTCATTTAACGAAAATTCATTTCATGAAAGGAAGTGTTCATTCCAATCCATTCCAGGTTTACATGATTTAAAAAAATAAAAACGTGTTTTTAGTAGCATGTATTGATAGTATTTTAGAGTAAACGTGTTCTCTTTAAGTTATACACGTGTTCAATCACGTTTTGAACAAAACCAGATAGTCCTAGCAATTTTTTTTTAAAAATAACGATATTCATGAAAATTCATTCCAGTCCATTCCTAAGTATGAAATTTAAATTTATGCCAAAATTTATAAATTCATGTCACATTGAATGAATTGGAATGGATTGCAAGTTTCATGAGAAATTAAAGTGGCAGGTCAAATTATTATGACACTTGCTCAGCTTCTTGAAATTAACGTGACAACAAATGATTCATGCGACTTGCGTTCAATTTATTTCGTGTTTTAACAACTCCACTGCCAATCTCAAACTTTTTCAATATGTACATTATTTTCTCTCCAGAATGCGAGTGAAGAGAAAGCGGATATGAGCCATGGAATTATCTGCTGTAGGGAGACACATTGGAGGCAAACGCGCCAGGGACGCCCATCATGTTTCCTCCAGGCCAGTAGCGGGCCACGACGTACGTGTTGTCGCAACCGTCTCGCTTTCCGAGTCCGTATCCGACGAGTTGGGAGCCCTTCCAGACTTGAGCGGTGAAGTGACCAATTGCCTCGAACTGACTGTCAGTGCCATCTCCTTCATAAGATGGCCATGGATAATCCTTGACTTCGGAGTACCACGAGTTGGCCGCACTGATTCCGGCGTCGTCATCCATTCCTTTGCCTCCTTGCTGGTAAATGCTCTCGCCCATTTGTTGTCCATTGTATTTGATGTCAGGGTTGTTAGACTGGATGTGGTCTGAGAGTTGGATTGGGTCTGGGCAACGGGCTGCCATTTGATCTGCCCACTTTTGGGCACGGGCATTCAACTAAGGGCGAAACATTAACTAAAATAAAGAGCCAAAAAGTAAATAAATTTATTTCAAAACATATAACTCACGGTAGCATCCAATTTAAGAGGATTAGCTCCGTGATGAGCTCTCAAGTCGTTTTCCCTCTTGTTGGTCACCTCCCTCCAAGGCATGCCGTCAGCATACTTCCATTTCTGTTCCAAAGCGGTGGTAGCATCTTTTCCGTAGGCTTCCTTCAGTTGACCAATGACGCAGTGAGAGAATCCTTTCCATGGATAAGGTCCGCTGCCGTCCTTGAGGACGCTGCTCATGTCGGTGGCAGGGGCTTTGTCGGGCTCCTGAACATTTTCAATTTACAAACCCAGTTTTTTTTCGAAAACAACAAGTATACAATACACCAGAAATTGGTCTCACCGTCAAGTAGCTGTCGCAAGGACGCATATACTCGGCGGGGAAGAATTGCTTGAGGTTTCCTTCCATGAATTGTCCCATCCATGGCTAAAAACACATTTCTCGAATTACCCCCTGAACATTTTTAATAAACACAAGAGATGAAAATAATTTCCTCACCTTCGCTTGATCCCCAGTGGATCCTTGGTCAGCGAGCTGCTTTTCCATTTTGTACATGTCAAGGTTCATTTGACATCCGCTTTGACCGCTCCCGTCGTCCTTGGGTGTGTCAGGGTTTGGTAACTTGTAAATGAACTCGTACCAACAAGCTCCTTGCATGGCTTTCGTACTCATTTTTCTGAAAAATTATTTCAATTTTTTAAAAACTCTTTTTCACTTTATTCTTCAAAAATTGTCAACTTACACTCCTTGGTCGAACGCAGGTGTTTTTTGAGCAGTTGCCACAGCAACGCAAACGGCGAGCACCACAGCGAAGCGAACCATTTTAGAAAAAATTCGGCCCAAATTCGGATAGAAAATTTTTCAAAATTTCTTGGAAATCTTAAAAAATCCAGAACGTTTATTGGGATACTACAACTCGGATGGAGTTCAAAGATGGGATAAATTTGTGTGCATAATTGTCCCGCTTTTATACTCACTTCTCCGGCTTGAAAAATGTATTCTGCTGTTGGCACCGCCATCACCGCCAAAACTTGTTGACGACGAGCGTGAGATAAAGAAGCAAATTTTCATTACCATAATCTGATTACGCAAACTCTATTAAGATTACATGGAAATTGGATGGAAGTTTACAAGGAAACTCTGGAGTAGTTGATTCCATATGATTAAAATTTGTAAATTTCATTTCCGCACTCCGCCTGTCAATCTTTCGGTGCTGTAGGTGGTTGGCACAGCTATAAAACTGAGTTCCCGTCTTGCGTATTTTTCTCTGCGGCACACGTGTATAGGAAGCCAGATGCGGTAGAAGCTCTTAAATTATAAGTTGACTTGACTATTATGTAACATAAAGGCGGTTCGCTTAGTTCACAGGATTCTCTTCAACATTAAAAAAATAAGTTGTAACAAGGCAAAGCAATGGAAAAGGAGCATAATTATACACTCACGCCGGTCAATTGCTTCGGCATGGGTTACTAGAATGTAAAAGTAAACTCTATCCTTTTGGTCAGCGGAGCATGAGACACTCGTACCAATTCGTACATGTTTCCTCCAACCAACTCTTTATTATACAATGCTTCAATCCAATGCGAAAAGTAGCTTTTAGAATACGAGTCATGAACGTAATACTAAATACACAACAACAAATTAGTATGAGTTTTTTTTACCTCAATACGCATAGAAAAGTCATTTAACTAAATACTGTTTTGGATTTTATTATTATCAAGACTTGGATTTTTATCAATTGGAAAATGCTGTACCCACAAGTGTGTAAATATGTTTCTTTAATTGTTGTAAAATTCCAGTGGGATGAGGATTAAAATGAATTCCTTTTTATATACTCATTAAATAAAAGAAGGTGAACTTGTAGTACTGCCAGACTTTTAGGATGCATCCCAGTTACATAACAATTTCACCCAATGATTTGAGCACTTCTTCCGCATCAAGACTGGCACACACGTGAAGGAAATAGGTAATTATAACTCAAGACGGAAACTAAGTTTTACAAGTCCAGTGCCAATCTCTTGGAGCACCGAAAGATTGACAGGTGGATTATGATGATGAAACCTAAGAATTTTAATCAAATGGATTTTTTTGGGCTAATTCCTTATCGTATATATCACTCCAAGCGTAATTCTCCAGTGCTGAGCAAATATTAGGTACAAATTTAATTCAACGTTGGTTAGGACATTGGATATACTTTCTGGTTGCTTTTTGAAGATTGCTCCTACTGCTAACTTCAACATTCAACTAACACAGTCTCCATCACCGGTTTTGTGTAAGTGATTCTATTGATTCAATATAATGAAGAAAATGAGCTCTGTGTGCGAATATTGACTGCAAAGCCAAGTCCAGCATAAAAAACAATTTTGTTGAGCAAATATCGGTCACATAACGATTACCGGTTTAGATTTAGATAAATTAGATTTCCCTATCTGATTCAGTTTACTACTGAATGGGAATTTCATAAGTATTCCAGCGCTCTTGCCCCTAAATTGTTATCACAAGCCTCATCTTGATTCCAATATTAAAACAGGCCCTTAATTGGAAGCCCAGCTCAAATATGGTTAGGTTAGGTTTGAGATTTTTGGACTAAAAATACTCCAAACCCGAGTTTGCAGTGATAATTTGCTGACGGCAAGTTGACGCTGTCTTCCACATTTTATTTGTAATAAATTTCAATCAGGCATCGACCAAAGTCCATACTTAAAAGTGATTGATCTTGGGTTCTCATAAATGAATCTGAGCGCAAAATGTTTTTGTGACTTGTAAGTTTCATACTGTCTTGTGATAAAAATCGATTGGAAAATTAATACAATAACCTTAGTCAGCAATTCACAAATAATACCAGAATACCACGATATAAATCGCCATTAAAGTCACATTTACGATTTTTCAACTGCTGACAGCGTTAAATAAAATTATTTGATTTTGTTGTCGTTTAGAGGTATTAAAATATTGGAATATTCTAGGTTAAAATAATATAGAATCGTGTTCTACGCATCAAATTACCCCAACGATCCAAGTTTCAGCACGTTCGATCAAGTTGAAAAGTCAAAGCGTTTGCCGTTTTTTCATTTTTTCTCAAAATTTTGCAGTGCAAGCGAGTAGTTCCTCGCCAAAATCATGTTCTCCACACCAAATATCGTCAGTGCCAATTTCCAGCCAATTAACCGGCCTATTACCAATCGATGAATTCGGTCATAAAACCTTCAATGCCATACTACTCATGTTTACACAAATATGTAAAATGAGTTGAAGGAGCGAATGAGGTGGCTGTGCCCGGGAGGCAAATTTCCGTGAGCTTAGAGCTATAGACACAGTACAATGCATTATACTGCTATCAATATGTTAAGTATGTAAAGCTCTTAAGTTAGGACTTTGAATGATGAAAACGTACTTCGCATCTTGAACCGAGCAGAAGTTATAATCAAATGAATGTTATGAGAATAAAGGGAAGTTCGGCATTCGGTGCGTTGTCATAATAAATGTCCGTTATCCACGACCATTTTAAATGGATTACTGTAACAACGAAATATTCAGCTAAAGCAAAAGTTTTAATGGGAGTGTTGTCTACATGATTAAATTGCAAAGTCAAAAACAAGGAGTGCATCAAACGTCCGATCAACAATGAGCACAAAGTACTCCACCATAAATTCCTCTCCGATCACCCAGAACGGACCATACCTAACCACAATTGGCCTCATGCCTTGAACCTGAAGCAATCTTGCCTTGCTCTCAATTCTTCGGTTTTGCACAAAGTCGCTTTTTGCCAACCCACAATGCATTTTGACAACTTCACGAAATGACAACGCTACTCTGCAAAATTTCGTCCATACCACACCAATATATCCTGTGGTTACAAACCCATACATTGAAATAATGACAAAAAAGTTATCTGGAATTCTTCCGAATCCTTTGATAGAAATCCAACTGCAGCCAACAATGATCCAGAATATCAAATTGCACCAGACATAGATC
>JAHZMW010002934.1:0-18519 GCA_027743745.1 Alloscopus bannaensis
CCTGTCCAACCATGCCAAATCTTCGGATTTGAGGAGTGCAACTTCTCAAACTCTGATCCGGAGCTGATTGCGGCTCATTTTCTGGAATGCCACAATGTCGAGCATGTGCCATTAAATAAAACGTTGGAAATCAGAAATTTCACTACTCCGTCAGTGACACACATAAGTTTACTTTCATTTGATAGAATTTTCAAAAAAAACATTTTTTAAAAACCAAATCACATTTTTTAAAAATAGATGTTCAAAAATGTGGCTAAAAAAACTCACCAGATCCAGTCAAAATTCTGGACATTACACCGCCATCCGTTTGAACCAGCCGATAGAAGAGTATATTTCTTTTGAGTGCATTCATTTCGAGAAACCTTCAAGTGAGATAGCTAACTCGGCATTTGGGTTCCGGATTTGGAATCAGGCCGAAAATGTTTGTACCTTTTTTAATTTATTCTGTCATTTGCATAAAGTAGCAAATGATATAGCAAGCATAAATTTATATGAGATTTTTTACATAATTTACAGAACACTCTCATGACTTTTAGTGTACAACGGGTGAGTTACAAGCTTGTCGACAACTATCAACCGCTGTTGATCAGTATTTGAAGCAGTATTTAGACTCTTCGGAAGGATACAAATTTCAAGTGGCGATTTCAGTCGAAGCTGCATTCAACTGTAGAGGAAATGGGGATATGCGGTAATTTAAATCAAATCGTACTAATTATAGCAAATGCAAATTGTATACCAAGTTTCCAGATTTTTTATTTTATTTAAAATAGGCAAGATTGTTTGCAAGTCCGCGGCGAAATTGAAGGAATTAGTGTCCGAGTGTCGGGAACGTACAAAGTGACGTCTCTCACAGAATTGAACACGTTTATTGGGGAGCAACCAGGTACATAAAATTTACAAAATTGTAGACCTTAAAAAATGATGATAATTAGATATTTATAATAAAATTTCAAACAACAATTCGCCAATTTTTAAGGTTATGGAGATCAAACCTTGCCGTCAGTTACGTGGACCGCCGGAAATCACGGGAAGTGGACCCAGCGTTTTCAGAGAGGCTCGGATATTCATCAGTTTTCATTCACGCCAGGAATCTTTTTCCAAGAGAAAGGCATCTCTAGTTGCTTTCAGGTTTGACATCGTGTCCAAATTTCAATGCGTTTGCTATTTAAAAAATATATTAAACTTGTGTGATAATTAGCTCTATATAAATAATGAAAGTTTAAATCTTAAATTTTGTGATTTTATGCTTTTTACAGTCCCTCATAACAATTGACGGAAACCGACTAACTCATACTCGTGTTGACCAGTCAACCGGCTCTGTGGAAGTACTTGTTCGCGATTTTCATGCAACTGGAATGATTACAACGAGGACGACTGGAAGTCCAATCGCAACACTTCAATATCAGAAGATGAAATCGAGCTGACAAGGTTTTGTGGATTTTAGTTTGACCGATGTATATACTGATGTAGCTAACTTTTTAAGTAAACCAATTCCAGAAAAGAGTTATTGTAAGTCCGATTCAACTCGTGTTATATACATAAACTGTACGAACATTTCTCCTCAATATTCAATACTACTTTTCGCGGCAATGTAATTTACCAAAGACCTGTAAAGAACTATGTAGTTTCCTAATGATTTTTTAAAAAATAAATCGGCCATAAACTGATGTGTAATATTCAAATTCAACAAATACTTCAACCACAATCTTGCAACAATAATTACCGTCACATTTCCGTACCAAATACGTGAGTATTTTTGATCATTTTAAAACCTGTTTAACCAACTTAACCTAGCAAAATTGTGCAACAAATTACTCAACATGACGACGATCATGACGAAGACTAACATCCGTGCTTGCGTGTACATTACATACAAATATGTATTTAAATTAAAGGACCATGCACGGGGAATAGTCTTCCTTATTTAATAAGGGTTTGTTGTAGCAAACACAACTCATGGCAGTTATCCTTATATTACTTCCGCAATAAATAGTATTTCGAACACCCAATAATCACTGCACAGACAATAACCACGCTGTTGGTTGACTAGTTTACAATTACACCGGAAAATTTGCTTGTAATTTGCGATTCCCGTGATCAAATGTGTCACGCAAAACTTGAAAATTATACGTTTTGCACTTAAATGAAATCCGTGGTAATTGATTCATGAGAATTTGATCTTGACGTAAGTTGAGTGGTTTGTCTGCGTGTTTTACATTGGAAACCTTGTGAATAAACATTGTTTGAATAGCAATGTCATCACACCTGATAAACGTATTACTTTCACCACAACATGTTCACAGAATCCAGTTTGCCGTGTTCAAATAATGTTTTGTGATATGAATCACACCAGATAACAGAACAAATTCTACAAAAAGATTAATCCGAAGGTTGAACGTTTATTACTCACAAAATACCTCAGTTTGAGCACCAGCTTCGACATTAAAGCAGTCATTGTTACAATTTTGTTAATTTATATAATAAAAATGGACAATGTTTCTGAAGACCTATTTTTATGTCCAATTTGCATGGACTATCCTCCAGAAGCCATATATCAGTGCGTGAACGGGCATTCTGTGTGCCACTTATGTGTCGCAAAATTGGATCAGTGTCCTCAATGTCGGACGCCATACGGACATCCAAAGATCCGGAATAGGACCCTCGAAGATATCCTGGATGGTATGAAAATTGAATGTGACTTCAAAACGGAAGGGTGTCGCAAAAAGATATTCAAAGACAACTTGGCCAAGCATAAAGCGAGCTGCGAATTTAGGTGAGGATATGATTAAAACCATAAAATATAATTTATACCAACATTATTATTTAACAATTTGCAAATTGTGTAGACCAGTGAAACCATGCCAAAGTTTAGGATTTGAGGATTGCACCTACTCCAACTCTGATCCAGACTTAATTTCGGTTCATCTTTTGGAATTTCATCATGTCGAACGTGTGCCATCAAATCAAACCTTGGAAATCGCAAATTTCGCCACTTTGTAAATAATAAATTACGTAAAAAAAAGTCTTTAAAATTTCCCAAATACTTTTAGTAATTTTCGGACTTACGCAGGTGTTCAAATGGAAAATCAAAAGTTTGGTTGCAACCGATTTTTTCATCCAGTCAAAATTCTGGACATTACGTTGCTATCCGTTTGAGCCAGCCGATAGACCAGTATATTTCCTTTGACTGCATTCATTTCGGGAAATCCTCTAAGACAACTAATTCTGCAATTGAGTTTCGGATTTGGAGCCGAGACGAAAATGTTTGTGCTTTTGAATTTAGCACATCTTTTTTACATAAGAAAATTGCAACTTACATTTACATTTTGCAACATTACAGAACACTTTTATGACATGGAGCCTGAAGCCAGTGAGCTACAAGGTGATCGACAATTCAAGAAACTCCCATCCCTTTTTGATCAGTATGGAATATTTAAAGGAGTATTTAAACCCGTTGGACGGTTACAAGTTTAGAATTTCCGTTTCATTTGACAAGCACCATGTGCCCATTCCAAGCAAAAAAGAAGACAGCGTCCAAATTCCGGGAACGTACACTGTGATATCTCTCCAAGAATTAAGGGAGTTTAGAAGAGAGCAACGAGGTTCACAAACTTTATATAATCCACGTAAAAAATTACACAGCTTTAAAAACTGAGAACTGTATAATAGAAACGTACAAAATTTTCCATTTTAGACTCTAGCAACCAAACTCTGCCATCAATCACGTGGACCTGTGGAAGTCTCGGGAAGTGGACTCAGCGAGTTCAGCGGGGCACGTATACTCATAAATTCTCCTTCCGGCCTGGAGTCTACTTTCAAAAGAAAAGTAACTCAAGCTACTTTCAGGTTTGGCTCCATTTTATCCAACTCCATTTGAATAAAAAATAATCGCAGTCCTAATCTCAATGACAACTAAACTTTTTATTTTTATAGTCTCTAATAACAATCGAAGGAAACCGTTTAACTCATACTCGTATAGACCAGTCCACCGGCTCTGTGGAGGTGGTCGTTCGGCTTTTCTATGCAACCGGGATGGTCACGACGAGGACGTCAGGACATCCAGTGGCAACACTTCACTTCCAAAAGATGGACACTCCAACGGATTTTAGTTAAGCAAATTCATGTTACTTGATAACCTTAGGCATGATACTTTTATGACGTCATCAAGAAAACCCGATTTCTTCGACCCCCCTCCCCCATGTCACCAATATGTCATCAAAGTTTTTAACCCCCCTCCCCCTCATGTCATGTCATCAATACTTAATAACGGTGTAATGGCAGTAAGTGTTCAATTTTATTACCTACCTTACTTATGTACATTTCAGGACTAATGTAATATTCTAATGTAAGAAGTTCAAGAAGTTTTCATGTAATATTATCGTAAATCAATTGTTTTAAATGTTTTTCCAAGCATTTGCCATAGCTTTCGACGCATCCAGAACACTTCACATCCTCGGGAAAAGTAGACTGAGATTTCAAATTTTTTTATAGTTTTGACAATTGTATATCACAAGTTGCATGATTATAACTAGGATTTGCAGCTTTAAATTGCTCATGCAATTTTCTGTACAAAACTTCGTTTGTGTTGGCCATATTAAAAAGTTATTCGTGCCGGATCGTAAGAAATTTATGGAAGTGACTTTTTCATAAATTTTCGTCTGCGTACGTATTTTGTGCAAGTGCATTTAAGTTACATGGGAAATTCCAACCGCCAAAATGCTACTACGGTTTTCTGCAAGTAAGCCAACGGACATGTTGCATGTAAATAGCAAGTATACATTAAATTTAAAAAAATGCATGAAGAAAATCAAGCGACGTCGCTTATTCACAAATTTCATGTCAGAATGACGTAAATCTTTAAAGCTTGTAATTTAACTTGTGACGACATCATTATGGCCTGCGACCACCCCCCTCCCATGTGATTATCACCCCTCCTCCACCCTTATGATGACGTCATTAAAGTATCATGCCTTACATGGATTTCTGTTATATTGCATTATGAAGTTATCAAGATAAAAATAACCATTTACACATTTACAGTCGCAACCTCTGATTTTATTAATAACATGGATTTATAACCATTTGTGACAAAAATTATTGCGAAACTGAACCATAATTGTTACTAAAAATCCTCTTTTTTTGAAGTTCTACAAATTTATCGCATACTTCAAAATATTACCGGAACATTTGTGTAAGTACCCTTTCAACTAAGCCTTAACCCTCTTTCATCCTCGGAGTCACTCTGCTCTCCTACCGTAAAAGCTACTTTATTGCCGGACGAATTATGATCTCGCACCCCTGCTTCACTGAAGTCATCGGCTGCAATCCCCGTTAAACACACCGGATTCACAACCCCCCTCAAAGACCTACTCCTACCGCTACCAATTCTTGTATTCGGCATAACCGTCAAATTTTCATCCACCTCCTCAACCACATCCACACTCCTCACTCTAAACCGCTTTTCCCCACCTCCACTCACTTCCACCTCCCTAAGACCCAAACCTTCCGAACCTTCCTTCTCTTTCAACCCTCTCTCTATTACACTTATCACAGACCTGCTCCCATTCCCTTGTAACGAAGTACAACTCCCCACAATTTCCCCTTCCTCCTTTGTCACCTCCAATTTTGACGTCGACGCCACCGGAGGCCTCTCCCTATAAGCTGAAGACGCCACAGTGTGAGGCAACGCCACTCAATTTGACTCGGGGACTGATTTCCACAAAAACCATGGTTTGCGCTAAGCACACGTAGCGCATAATGGAGCGTCGAAGTAACCGTCCCTTTTCGCCCCGACTTTGGAGGCTGGAGGAAACAAAAACGGCGATCGAGTCGGGCCATGGAATCGCGCGGTATTGGCTCCACCACCGGTTCACCACTATAGAGACGTAGAAGCCGAGCACGAAACTTACGGGAATGAGGTCTGCTTGTTTTTCGCAGTAGCGAGAGACCCTTTCAAACATTCTGAAATTTGCATACAAACTTTAGAAAACGACGTTTTTAAATAGGCAATTCATAAAAAATCTGAATGCCTAATCTATAAATTCAAAATGTTGTTCAGGTCACAAATTAGTAACTCAAATAGGCAAATCATAAAAAGTTATAAATGGAGATTTTTTTGTTCAAGCCACAAATAAGCAAAAATTCTCAACCATCCAACTATCGAAAGTAAAGTTTTTTTTTAGCTTTATATACATATAGTCATTAAAAGTTTTTTTTATGATTTGCCGATTTGTACAAGTCGTTTCCTGAGTTGTATTTGCTAAAACTTGATAAAATTTTAAAATTGCTTTACACTTGTTGGTCCTTCGCCAATCCGAATCTGTACAGCCCACTGAGCCCAAAGTAAACACAAAGGAAGAGGATCAATTCGGGCCAAAATGAGTTTGTAAATGCTGCCTCTCCATCTGCAATTTTTTATGAGGAAGACGCTTATAAGGCAAAATGCGAAGGATTATAAGATTACGTATAAAATGCACAAACCTGAAGAGCAACTTCACAAAGCAACCAAACCCTCTGCAGCTCGCTACTTCTGCGGTGTAGCCCACTGTCATGATGACGACTGAATGAAACCTGAGGAAGAGAGAGGTTCTCGTATTTTACTTGACGAAAAGGGATTATCGACGCAGGTGTGTTTTTCGCATTATGTCATTATGTGGACTTGTTGTTTTTGGGGTTGCGAATGTTGTCTCATTTATCTGTAAGATGATCATCACATCATCGTCTGAGATTGATTGACACGCAAGTTTCTGGCGAGACAAACAGATTGTTTGACCATGCAGCATGTGTAAGGTCTGCACAAATTGCATTTTTTACAAAGCAAAGCTTGAGATTAGGAGATTAAAAATCAACAAGTACGTTGAATGGATAGCCGGGTTTGGTCATTCAGTTGTTGTTTTAGTAAAGACGAGATGAACAGACCACCTTTTGCGTGTTCTGCTTTTGCCTTATTTAAAATCTCCACTGAGCTGAATGTGAATTGCAGAAAATGACATTTGCGGAAGTACATTGATTCGTATTGGAGAAGCAATTTGTATTTTGGCATACATTTGAAGTGTTCATTTGAATATTTCAATTTTTTTTATTTGGCAAAATTATTACTAATTGCAGGAGGACCGTGAATGTTTTATTATGACGACGTCATCAACTTCAATCTACTTAGGGCATGCTAATATGTTGCATGCTAAAGTTTATGTTTCATTTTCCATTACTTAAGATGACCATATTTCATACAAGTGTGCACTGGGTGATAATAGTTATTTCAGACTGTTTCCTCTGGGAAAAGGAATCGTTACATAAAATTTGATGTTTTAGTTATACCCTTCAGAAATCTCACTATCCTGAGTATTGTGACCTTTTATTTTTAGTTTAGTCAGTACATATATGTGCGCATAAACGTGTAGTAGTCGTGTAGTAAATAGCTCCATACTCCTATGGAAAAATGCATAATCGCTTCTGTTGCACCTTATATAAATCCATAAATGCCAACTAATTTACCGATATCTACGAAACAACAGTTTTATAAATTATTTGTTCTCCGTATAATTTTGCTGATAAATTGTTATTAAATAAATTGATCCCATTAAATAAGGGCCAAAATACCTACAAAAGGCTGGCAAGCAAATTATCTCCAAAACATATAATACGCTTTGGCATATTGTGTAGAGTAGATAATGATAGATAACAACTGCAGCTTAACTTAATTTAAATTGTGTGGCGCCTGGCGCTAAACAAATTAAATTGATAACGTTTGGTTTGAAACAAGGTTTACTTGAAACACACAATCAAGTTTTTACCGCATCAAAATTTGGGGCTTGGCCTCAAAAATATTCTTAAATGGCGTTTATTATTTTAACAAAATATAGCGCCACGGTAATACCATGTATGCATTTAAAATTGTTTTTACATTACATGCTAATAAATACGTAGTTATTTTTGGAAGTTTTGATCGGACTTTATTTTATTGTAGTTTGCCATGAATAAAAACTTGAAATTTCTTGATTTGTTATGGCGTCCTGTTTTATGCAGAACAAAGTTGTTTTATTGACTTGTCTTATGACCAACAACATTATAAGTTGTCCTAGGTGGGTTTAGGGTGAATCGATCGGCGTCCTTTTAGAATTTAGCAAAAAAAATCTAATTTTCGTTATGGTCACTGTATTAGTTAGAAACCACTTACGGATTTTGCAAACTATTGACATTTAAGTCTCCAGTGAACATGGGACCCGTACGATATATTTTGGTACAGTACACAAAACTTTGCTTGAAAGCGTGCATTATGGTTTCATGGGTTTATTGATTCGTGTACAATAAATAAAATTTAGTTGGATGTTTCATGCACGTTTGGCTCGGTTTTTCAAATTATTTTCGCAGTAAAACAAGGTTAGATTTTCCTGGTCACAACAATTTGCTGTGAAAAACATTTTTCTTAACAACAATCTTCTAAATCTATGTCAAGGGCGTAGTCTTGGAACTTTACTACAAGGTTTATTTAAAATCCCTGGTTTTGAATTTAATGCTTTGACGTCGCTCGCCGAACCTGGCCAGAAAGGTTACAATATACCAGCCGGAACCCCACAAAGAAAACTATCCAGTTATATGCATGACCTGAAATATTGCATTGATCACTGTCAATATGCAAACCTGATCGTTTATGTGAAATCAACTACATAAATTATTATTTTTATATGAGTGGCCTACAAATGGTTTGGGCGCTATGCTCCAAACAATTTGGATTACTGCCTTTCATTTGTCAAGGATATAACAAGGTAGAACACGGTATATTAAAACTGTATTACTTTGGCTCATTAAACTAAAGCAATTTTTGCCCGAACCGGGCTGTTTTTTGTGTCAAATTAGTTAGCTATTTTATAACAACTCGTTTTGTTCGAAATCCTAACTTGTGCCTAAATAAAAAAAACAGTTGAAATATAGCCGTTGGCCTGCGTTGGTAATTTTTTTAGCTACTCAATGAAGTGGTTACTTAATTTTAAAGCTTTGCTGCATTTTCTTGGAAATTCCTTAATGATCCAGTGAACAAAGTTCATTATTGAAAAACTTTAATATTTAAAAACATCGAAAAAAGCGGCATCCAGAATACAAACAACCGTTTTCGTCATTGAACTACCATTATTATTAGCTGCAACTTGAGTTACTTTGGAACTGTTAAGTTGAAAGTTCAGTAATTTTATAAACCCATTGAAAACTTTCATAAATCAATAATGCTTTTGTTGCAATACCATAAAAATGTGAATCAAGAGTTATCAAACAAACGCCAGATATAATTAATATTGTACATATTTATTATATATTTTTGCCCGGATAAATACGAAATGGAGACGACAATTTTGATTGTTCAAATCCTACTTCTATATTTTGGCCGACCTGTTCAATCTGATATATCCAGTATTTTGGGTTTGACGCAGTTTGCAAACCCTAAAATATCGTTTCCAAATATTCCCTACGATAACCAAAACAATAAGGTTGTTGACGTGTCGCCATACTTCAATCAATTGCAGCACTGTGTTGTAACTGTTACCTCATTTTCTTATCACTCAATAGCTCCACTGACTGTCCCGGTTATTCAACGTCGACTAATTCCAGCTTATCTTGAGTACGAACAATCTTCATGGTTTAGCACAAATACTCCAATTTTACGTTCCGATATACTTTGGGTGTCGTACGAAATGAAAAATATGGAGAATATATCAAGTGTGCCAAATTGCCCATTTACTGAAATTGTTCACTTTAAAAAACAACCTAGCAGGGCTTATGGCCCTAATAAATGTACTCAGTTTAACTTCACCACATTTGTTCTGCACACAAAACCATTTTCATGTGAAGCTAAAGTGTTTTTGTTACCCAATCTGGATTTGATTAACCAGATGAGGCATCTCAGTAAATCAAGCGAATATTATCCGTATCCTCTGGACGTTTGGATGAACAAGTTAAACAAACAAGGGCGCTCAGTTTGGTCGCGCAAAGCTAATTCTCGTACCGTGCCAAAGGAAAACATTTTAATCACCGATGACCTGACAAATTTGTGGCAGTCACAAAATATCTTGAAATGGGTACAGAAAGTTACTTACCAATCCGTGAAAAATAAAGAACTCTATAGCGCAATTTTCACAGAGCGTTTCTTTGTTTTTAAGACTGTAGCCACACAGTCGTATGGACCGAATATTGTTCATGCAAAGCTCAAAAAACTGTACTGCGTCATCGTTTGCTTGTCGTGTTTGAAAACAGATAGCCAAGCTTTGGAATACATTCAAATGAGTGAAACTCAATGGACGTCAGTGTTTGCGGGGTTAAAAAATTTTGGTTTCCAATCTCCGAATGCTATGACATTTTGGTTGATTGACAATACAAACAGCTTTCTTCAGCAGCTACAGTTCAATAATCGGGACAATAATGTTTATGGATTTTTTCAATCATGCTTGCCCCACTTTGAAAGAAGTAATAATCCAGTCTTTGTTGCAAACAGGAAATTCTCCGATGAAACTGAGAGACGACAAAAAACCTCTGCAAAATTTCAGCAAACACTTACTCACTTGCTGGCATCTGTCATGCAAAATTACACCTATATAACAACGCGATTTGACGCTACACAAGAAAAATCAATAGTGTCTAATACTGTAGTTTGCGGGCCTGGAACCAAGGTGTTGGAGCAAGGACATTTGCAAGAAAGCATAACTTTTATAATAGAAATGCAGAGAGAGCTGATTTCAACCCGAAATCCAAGGCAAAATTTTTTAAAAGTTGCAGATTTACTCAATTCTTTAGGGTTTGTTAGTTGTGCTCCTGCAAAATTTTCAAATCTTCCTTTTCACAGCCTCACCAAAATATACGACATATATTGCTGGACAGGTATATTTTTTGTTTTCGCTGTTTTGCTTGTAATTCCAACGCAAAAAGCAACTCTTCTCCATTTACTGATGGTGCTACTTGAACAAGGAAACCCATTTCCGGCCACTGCACTTAAATTGAAACATTGGAGAATTGTGTATGTTGCTTTTCTTTTTGCAGGTATAGTACTAAGTAATGGATACAAAAACGTGAATGTGTACGAAATTATAATTCCGAGAACACCTGTGCGCTACAATACGTTCCTGTTGTTAGAGCAGCATTCATTTGCTCTGTACTCAAGGTTTGCTACAGCTTATTATAAAATCTCAAATTTATTCGAGGAAGCTTTGTCGTTAGGTAAAGTGCGGTCTCTTAAAGATCCATTGATGGAAATTTGGAGCACAGAGTTTGGTTGGACAGAGTTGATCCAAATAAACTCTAGCTATTTTCCACGACATCCGAAAAAGTTAATGACTATGGTCCTAAACAGTCACCTTCGTAAGGTAATGAGTGACATAAGAAATACTAGAAAATCTGAGGACGATAATAATAAAAATTCGTCACTAAGCGTTCCTAGTGATAGCAATTCGCTCAATGATCTTAAGGAATCTGAACATAAATTTTTAGTGGAAGAACTTAGCCGGTGTAACAAAACTGCAATTATTTGGCCAAGCCAAATTGCGACTGAAGTTGCGCAAAATATGAGTTTTCATAAACAAATGAACGATGTCGTTATTGATACAAGTAAAGAACGTATCACAACGAATTCTTTTG
The DNA here is from genome assembly GCA_027743745.1 of Alloscopus bannaensis. Classification (NCBI taxonomy): domain Eukaryota; kingdom Metazoa; phylum Arthropoda; class Collembola; order Entomobryomorpha; family Entomobryidae; genus Alloscopus; species Alloscopus bannaensis. The sequence goes on from JAHZMW010002934.1 coordinate 11,617, forward strand.
TATTCAATTGGAAAGGTCTTATTCCTCCTTACTTGTTAACTCGGACGGCGAACCTTCAAACATCGGGGATATGGGAATGGGCTATAAATTTTGTAACTCATACACATCGACAACCAAATGCAGTCAGTAATCGGGACAGAGTAAAACCTGCTTCTATTAGTGGCAATGTTGTTGTAATTTTTATAATTTTCGGAGTAGGAATGGCTATTGGAAGCTGCATTTTCTTTGTTGAGAGCATTGGCAAATTTTGCCTTTTATGTAAGCTCGTCAGTAATGCGATAATTAGGACCATTCTTGAAAATTGTTTTGAATTTAAAGAAATTATATTTGAGAGTGATTAAAAAATTATCAATTACTTTAAACTGGGCGTTGGAAAATTACAAAAAGATTTCTTCGGTTTTTACGTAGAAACTGGAATCGAACTAATTGATTGAGGTAGACAATCTACTTACGTGCGCGCCTGCGAAGTACACAAGTACATATTATGTTTCAAACATACTATACTTAACGGGTTTGAATATATTGTAATTTTAAAAGTGGTTGTTATAAATTGCTAAGTCGACACCGTAACACCAACGTGCAACTCACAGCTTCTCCTCATACAAAACACCGACACGGAACACGAAAATACGTTTTGCTTTATATCATTGTTACTTACATTTACAATAAAATTTGTATTTTTTAACCTCTACAAGATTTGTTCTGTTTTTTAAGACGAAATGAAAGGTTTCTGTCGAGTTGTTTATCTGTTTTTCATCCTATTACTCGAGTTTTTTTTACTTAACAAACGTTTCAGTCCACAGGTTTGGAAGATATTGGGCAATGTAACTTATAGGTGCTTAACTTGTCCAGTAGTCCAGTTTCACCCGCTATATTTAGAACAGTTTTTTGTATTTTTTCAACGCAGTGTGTTTAGCAGATTGAATTTCGGGAGCAGGAGTGTAATTATTTAGGGGAGAGTATTTGAAGTGGGTTTCAGTAAAACTTTTCTCAATTGGTGTATTCTTTGCAAATGCGCCTTTAAGTTGAAAAAGTCTCGCACATATTTGTATACCCTCTTTATATATTACTGGCCACAATTAGGCCATAATTAATGAACATATTGACATTAGATGTTTTGTAGACCGCCCACTGACTTCACACAAAATGATTGATATCCTCCTGAAATGACGCGAAAGTTAATCGTTCATTTTTAAATTTAACACTGAAAATTCAATTACGAAAAATGAAACTGTTGCGGTTGCCCAGTCACTGATATCTACATAAAAGCTTGTTATGTTGTATGAATTTGTGGCGGTTTTTCCAAGGTAAGCGTGTGATGCAATTAATTATGATTGAAGTGAAATAAACACATTTTAGTTTATTAAAAATTGTGGATTTTATTTGAATGTCAATTGGTAAACTTCAAATATGATTTGATACTAGGGTTCGCAATTCGGTAAATTTACCGAATTTACTTCCGGTAATAACGACCTCGTTTTTAGCGGTAATTTACCGTTTTACCGATAACCGAAATCAATTGGCTTTACAAGCGTATTTTTCTTGTGTTCTCCAGGAAAGCTCAGGAGTGTTTTACATAGGTGAGGACTTGGAGGTTATGGAGAAAACTTGGACTGTATGAAGAGAACTTGGAGGTATTATAAATGGAACTCGGAAGGTGTGGAGGGAACTTGGAGGGAATGGAGGGAACTTGGAGGGTATGAAGGAAACTTGGAGGGTATGGAGGGAACTTGGAGGGCATGGTGGGAACTTGGAGGGCATGGTGGGAACTTGAAGGGAATAGAGGGAACTTGGAGGGTATGGAGGGAACTTGGATGGTATGGAGGGAACTTGGAGGGTATGGAGGAAACTTGGAGGGTATGGAGGGAACTTAGAGAGTATAGAGGGAACTTGGAGGGTATGGAGGGAATTTAGAGGGTATGGAGGGAATTTGGAGGGTATGGAGGGAATTTGGAGGGTATAGAGCGAATGAAGGGAACTTGGTGAATATGGTGAATATGGACGGAACTTGGAGGTTATGGAGGGAACTTGGAGGGACCCTTCATGAGAATAAACAGTTCCTAAATTCAATCTCTGGATTTGAAAATCGTACACATAGTTCAGTTTGTACTGCAGCATCCAGCTTATCGGCTAATCGGTAATTTACCGTTTGCTCCTACACAAGGTGTTTTTACCGATAAGTTACCGGTATGTAAACTCTATTTGATACTGTAATTTTAAATAATGTTTTAAATATCTGTTTCAAGGTGCTGAAAAATTTGCATGTGAAATCCCCAACGGTCATCACGGGATTAATTTGCGCCCATCTATTTTTATCAAGTGTTAAAACCAAACAGCTGCTCACAAAAAAGCTTAGTTAGCCGGTAGTAGTTTAGTAGTAGTAGTAGTCAAAACGTAGTTTTAAAAAAATGCCTAAACTTTACCGTTTTCATCAGGATGACAAACTTCAATTTTTAATTTTAAAATATCAGGTTAGCTGACTGGACAGTGTACGAGTGGAAAATTAAGTTGAATGTTGAAATAGCATTCAACATTCACAAAAATCTTCACAGAATCTTTGCGTGACTTATAAAATTTTGTATGGCCACTCTTGTGTGTCGCGGTTTGCCACTCAGAAATCTAAAAATCAATTGCACAAAATGGTAAATTGCCAATGGTAAACTATAATTGGGATTCACAACAGCTCACCACCTCGCAGATGGTCATTCAGGATTTTATCAGCCACCTGAAGATTACTGGCCATATTGAATATTATTTTAATATTCAACTTGAATTCCTACTCGAACGCTTAGTATTGTGGTTAGCAGTGTAAATTCTTGGTGTCAAATAAAACTTCAATGATGCTACTGAAAATGAGGATTTGAAAATGAAAAGTTTTAAAAAGCTTGAAAACAATTGTGCCTCACGATGACATCGAACCCGAAACACGACCGTACATAACGACGTTCGGCACATATACTGTGCTGTGCCACTATGAATTAATATATAAAATAGGATTTACGTCGACACTTAAGCCAGAAGTTGCCTGTAAAACCTTTTTAACCTAAACTCATTTTGAAAACAACAGTCGGGGTTTCCGTTTATCAGCAATCAGCCAAATACTACTCTACAAACAGCAGCAAACAAAACATACATCCGATTGGCCATTCAACAAATCTTGGGGGTATAGATATTTATGTGGTTTGATGAATATGTATTTGCTAACATTTTGTTTCTTTTCTTTTCCGTGTTTATTTATCATAAAATCAAAATTTTTATCAAGCCACTTTGCTGAGGTTTTTGTAGTTTTCATGGTGTACATTACCATGATGGCCAACATTTCAGAGACTTAATTGAATTACATTGCTGTCTTTTTGGCTGTCAAAAATCTTTATGCATTCAAGCATTCATAATTGAGGTTATGCGCCAGTCATATAGTCATATCCGAGATTTATTTTATTCATTTCAATTGAATTAATTTTATTCGAATTATAATTATTTTCGTATGCTAATTTGATTGCTGCCCGCATTGGGATCCTGCGATCAATCAATTGTCAAGTGGATATATAAGTCAGTGTGGCCGTTGTGTTTTGTGGAATTGTGTCGCTCACGGATTTCATGATTATGACCAGTATGATTCCTATCCCTAGCTAAAGCTCTAGCGGCGCCAGTATCTGGAGCGGGCGCGGGTGCAGGGGCACAAGCTGGATCATTGGAAGGTGCTTGTGTCGCAGTAGTGGTGGAAGTAGTCGTCGTAGTTCCAGCCGAAGTCGTGGACCGAGTGGTAGACGTGGTGGAAGATGCCCTGGTGGTGGTGGTACTGGGCCGAGCAGTTGTAGTAGTGGTAACACATCCACAGTCTCGAACCGAGGACAAAATATTGTTAAACTGAGAGAGATTGTGATGACCTTTACTTGGAGCTCTTACATCTAATTGGCGTCCTGTACAGTCCTTTCCAGCAAAGGCGGTAAAGCAGTAAGCACGTTGTGTGTGGTACGAAGAGCTTTTCGCAATGAAATAATCAGGCAAGTTGACGCAGATGCAACCATTTGTGTTGGTTCTGACAGACGAGCCTGTGAACCAAAACGTAGATTTTTTTAGATGATTTAGTGTTCGAATTGGGTATTCTTACATTTGGAAAGATTTCTAATATTTAATGTTCTGGAGTTACCTTTATGCTTTTCCCCATCGAAGAACTGGATTTCCTCGGCCGCCACAAATGTGTTGAGCAATCCCGCTGAAATCAGAAGCAGGTGGAGAAGTGTTTCCATAATTGCTGCAGTATTGTTTTTGACAATCGTGATAAAAATAGGTAAAGTTTTAGATCGTGTTAATGTCCAAGCGCAAACAGAATATCACTTTGAAAATTTCGACTGTTTTTATACTTAAATGTATGAATAGGACAAACAGTCATTCACAAAGTGTATTCCGGATTTATTACTTCTGGTCGTAACAATACATAAGCATAAGTTCTACTTTCTAAATGAAACATTATATATTGGTTGTCAAGTAACAAAGGTAGCAAGTGTTCACCAAATGGTTTATATGGTCACTAAAATGAATTTGTAGTCAAAAGTTGATGTGAGGATCTCTACTTATTAGCTTTGCATTGTCATCGTTGACACTCCACGTAATTTTTTAAAATATTGGCGTCTTTCAAAATAATATGTAGAATCGACAATAAATTTGTAAAAAATAGTAAGCAATTGAAACAGTGAAAGTGAAGGCAAGTTCATGGTCAAACGGTCAATTTGCTGTATGGCACAAATATCGCTGCTTAATGTTCGAGAAGAGTTTTTGTCCAATACGTAAAATGTTGAGTTACGCTTGTCTATTGTAGATTTTATAGGTTATGTCACTAGAGATTATTCGTATAAAACGTTATGGTTCCAGCAAGATGAATTATTGACCATAAATTCAGGACAAGAGCACAAAGACGTTGTTGTATAATAATTTTGCCATATTTTCACTATACACTTTGCTGTTTGCAAAGTGACAAGTTTTCATAGTAGACAGGCTGAATGGAAAATGGGATTATGCAATGATACCTTACTTGTGTCCCGACTTATTCTCGAGTTAAAATTTCAACTGATCCAATTTTTTAAAATAAACTTTTATGTATGTATAATTACTCAAAATAAACTTTACCTTGGTAATACAACATTGATACATATTTTCATCAGGGTTTGACTATTTCCATGTATAAACGTTGTGGCATGTAATAACAAAGATAATGGTAAAACCATCATAGCACGTCAATGACAATTAGTAAATGCATTCATGCATAAACGGAAGCATTATCTGGCTTTGCTGCCTTTCAACCATACCAAATACCAAAAAATACAAAAGCTTCAAATGCATTGTGGTCTAGTGATGTAAATCAAAATTTTGAACTTATTTATTCAATTGCAATGGAATTTATTCTTTAACTATTCAAAAAGCGCGTAGTTTAATTAAATTAAATTATTCCCTCTTCCAGTGCCCATGTGTTGGCGCAGTAATGTTAATACATTTTTACTATGTATATATTTACAAGGTAGTCTTTCCATGAAATGTTTAAACTTTAAACTTGAACCCTGATTTTAATCCAAATTTCCGTTGTGTAAGTAGCCCTTTTTTATTTACCAAGATAAACTTGACTCCAAGCTTTAGAAAAGTTAGAGTAATTTCATTTTTTGAATGAACAATTTACTGTTCTGTTTTATATACTTCAAAAATGCTGAATTTAATTTGATGATAATAAATATGTAGAAACAAAACAATCCAGTTTATAGGTGGGTAATTTGTTCCATTCCATCAATTAGCCGGGTCATTCATATTAATTACACCATTAAATTTATGGTTTAATGCAAAGAACTGCTCTTGTTATTTTACGTATCTCCACATAAAATTAGTAGTTACTTCAATTCCATTGGATCAAAACGTGTCAACCATTATGGAAAATGGGATTAAGCAATGATACCTACCTTGTATCCCGACTTATTCTCGAGTTAAAATTTCAACTGATCCAATTTTTAAAAATAAACTTTTATGTAAGTATAATTACTAAAAGTAAAGTTCCACCATTTACACCATTTAATTACCAAATTTAATTACACCATTAAATTGATAAATTAATACAAAGAACTGCTTTTGTTACTTTATGCATCTCCAGATAAAATTAGAATTCAACTTTTTACATCACATTTCTGGTGAACATTTTGGCGAAATTGTTTCCTCACAATTTTTACATAAATCATTTTCAAGCTGACACGTTTCTTGTTTCGCAGCTCTGAAATGCTACACTTGTAATAACGAAGTCTTCGAGAAGTTCAAACTCAACAACAATATCTGCCCGTTGAAGCAGTGTACCCCAAAAGAGACAGTTTGCCAAGCCACAACTCGCAAACTTCGTTATGGACCTCGCGACATCAGGATCTATTCCGGATGCAGTACGGCGGATCAGACGATGTTTGCAAAATTGGATCAATCAATGCGGAGAAGATGTTCAGCTACATGTGCGTTTGCCAGAAGGACGGCTGCACCACTCCGAACAACGGGTGCAAGTAAATGGTTAAGAAGCCGATTTCCGACAAAACAGAAGACAAAAGGAAGGAGGACATGGAGTTGTCGTTTGTGACCCAGACGCCTTTGTTGGATCACACGGATTTGTAGTAGATTTTGATTTTTGTCAGCAAACTACGGATTAAATAATAAAATTTGCATTTAAAAATTGGAGACAAACTAGTTTGAAAATTTGAGTTTTGGGTAAGAATTTGCACTACAATTCCGTCGTGAAGCGTTTTTTGTAAAGGTAATGTAGTTGCAAAAAATACAACTTAATGGTATTACATATAGAACTTGAAAATCGATAATTTATTAGGAGACTGAAATGAACATGCGAAGCATGTGAGTGAAAGGATACTTATAAGAATGCACGGTGTG
>JAHZMW010002935.1:0-16051 GCA_027743745.1 Alloscopus bannaensis
TTGAAGTCATGTCGATATTCGTTCCATGAGCGGGCACCAGAGAGAAAACAATTTTATGTGTACGCTACTTGAAACATTGATGCATTTTCGTTGCAGGTTCCTTTATTTCTATCGCACCTTTCTTATGCTTCCTCGTGACACTCTTGGAGGCAGGACACTCCCGCACAAAAAAACCTTTTGTTTTCCAAAGCCAACAAGGCACGATGTATCACACGTAATAAAAACCGGAGAGAAAATATTGTGCGTGTGCAATAAAATACAGGTAAACGTGGTCGTGTCGTGGTCATTGTGTCAAACAATCGAAAGATATTGAGGCTATTTCTTACGGAATTTATGAATTCATATGTCCAAAGCTTGAAACCATTGAGTCAACCTTTTCATCCAGCTTTGAGATTTAAAAAAATCTCCGTCGAATTTTTCACTCATGGTTTACAGCGGTCTTTTAAGAAAAAATGAACAAAGCAAGGAGCTGTAAATACATAAAAGTTTTTTTTTTTTTGTAAAATAGAAAAAATTTCCAGTGGCCACAGGAATAGCACACATAGGTATGTATGTAGGTATGTAGTATGTATGTACGTATGGCTTGGTGAAATTAGAAGTAATGAGTGTTTATTTTCCCCTCTAATGCTTAGTGCGCAGAAGTGAACTAGGTAACTTAAATCCGGCTTCCGTAAGCAACGTCATTGCTTAAACTCCTTTTGCTCGTGGCTACTTTTAAGAAAGCAGCGCAAGATATTCTATTTCTGTCGGGAGAGCGTCAAGAAGACAAATATTATTGTATTAATAAGGGATCTTCTCTAAATAAATCTGGAGTTGGCATGGAACACGGCAGACGAAGTGGAAGAGTGGAATTACACATGTCCTTCGTCTGTCTTCACTCCTGGCAAAAAAAGTTGAAAGAGAATCGAGTGCGTATTCACATTTTAGTGTGTTGATTGACTGAGATGCACGCGTGTATGCGTTTGAAATTGAGTGAAGTGTGAACAGTGTGAAGTCTCTCTCTTGGGATTCAAGTGTGAGCAAAAAGCACTCTCAATTGAATCTCTCTCACTGGAGAGAGATATCAGTTACGATAAGATCGACACTTTAGGGAAGGATGTGTTGTGCAGAGAAGGTAGTATGATATGATAGATGAGTTGGACGAGAGCTCGTGTGGAGATTTCAACAGGTGTGAAAAATATATTCTCTACCTCTTTGTTTTTGTTAGGGTCATAAGAATGTGAAACTCATCGATGTAATCGAGACACAAGAGAAGGGGAATGAGAGACGGACTTGAATAGTTCCTAGTTGCAAGCAAGCCTGCTTCAGCTTTAATTTCTAAAAGAATGCATGTGTAAACGCTATGCATATACCCGTAAGTTAGTATATCTGTATTCAGAAGACGTCAGATTTTTTGTGGAAATATTCAAAATTTCGAGTTTTGGAAGTCACCCGTAAAGCAGTTTCTACAGTCGGAACAATCTCCCCTCATCCGGAAAAATGTTAAGTATTTTTGAGAAATTTGTAACAACTGGTTTCGAATAAAAAAGAAATTCTGTTACGATATTGTATTGCTAATCTTTGTGTGCTTGTCTGTTTCAGATTTTCTAGAGACAGGTGACACAAGAAAAGAAAAATGACTGATGATTATTATGACACAAAAGTTTTGTGTACTTACCTTCACTTTTTATGTTTAGCTCACGAAGAGTCCGCTCCGTTNTTACCTTCACTTTTTATGTTTAGCTCACGAAGAGTCCGCTCCGTTCCAAACTTTCATCATTTCTCGTTTGAAAAACATCTATCTATCCATCTTTCTTACTGATCTGGTCGTGTTCATGCTCATCTGCGCCTAAACAAATGCAGCACATATTCACTCCTTTCTTTATCCCAGAAACGCATTGACTTTCTTACATTTTTGCTCCAGGCTCTCAAAGAAATCTCCATAACTATTCCCCCACACACGGCGGGACAGACACCTACTACCACCGCTGTATTTTTAATGATGACGAAAAGGTAGCATCGACATCATCCTTGTGTCCATTCTTCTGTGATATCTCCACCCTTGAGTTTTGCGTGTAGAGAGCATAAAAATTTCCGGTGGCACTCGTCATCACAACATGGTTCACTCACACTTCAACAATTGACAATACGCTGGTAATTTTTCAGCATTTCAAAACTTTTCAAAACCCGGCTTCAATTTGCACGTTAAGTTACGACAACTATTCACTCAACCATTGCTAATATTGAACCACTAACAAACTATTCATAACTGCTTATCTAAGAGAATGTAAATATATATATAATACGTGTGAAATCGTTTTTCTGACAGTCCTCGGTAAGCCGGGAGTGATTGAATAAATATACACCGGCTTTCGTGGTCTGGCAGCTCCCACACTGGAAACAAGACTAATCCAAAGCCGCACGCAGCATCTCCTTTTTCTTACTCTACTCCTCCGCTGTTGAAGCAGAAAAGACCACTTAATAATGATGCATACCAGAAAACAGGCGTCAATCCTTTGTTACCACATACTTCGTCCCATATTGAAATTACCGCCAAAGTTTCAACTTCATATATGTATGTATGACAATTTTTTTAAATACAAAGTACGTACTCCATTAGATCATAAATTCTTTGGCGGCAATTTTGAAATGTGAGAGTAGAGACACCTAACATTGACGCACTCTTAGTCTGAGAGGTGCGTTATATTTTGTATGAGAATGATTTTAAAACTGAAAGCTTGTGTATGTACGCGTACCAATATTCCTTCTAACTCTCTCGTATATATAATTTGGTGTAAACTGTAATGGTTCTGTTAATGGGCTGCGTACAAAAGCGTTCTCTTTTGTGGCTTTTTCTCTCCCCTGCACAGCAAGTCTGTTTATGCGTAATGCATACCGCGATATTCTATAATCTGTGGGTTAAAACAAGAGTAGAGATGAGATTATACAGAAGGCGAAAAGGGTAATGCGATATTATGATGATGCTGCTAAGTGAAAAAGATTTTGGAGAGATTATATATTATTATGTACTATGCAGTGTTCTACCTAAAGTCAAGTGGTGCGTACCAATAAACATATTTCACACGCAGTAAGAGATAATCTTTAGGAGAGTTAGAGGATAAGTTCTGAGATGAACTTTTTTAGGGTTCGTCGGTATTCTGTGAAGCTTGTTGACTTGCTTGAGACTAGGATGGAAAAATGACGGAAAGTGGTACTGAAAGTCCATAAAGTTTTTTGTTGCTTTGAGAGTGTGTCAAAAAGGGAAATGTAATTAGTATCTGGAGATAATGGACCCTGTTCAAAGTGTTGACACTGGAAGGGAGCCTTTTGTGCTGGCGCATAGGGTTTCAGGTAAGCACATTCCTCTCTCCGTCTTTTTTCTTTTTATGGCCCGAGCCAACAAAATTAATAGAAAGTAAGGGTAGTGGAGTTTGAGAGAATTGAGTATACCTTTTGCCTACATGTAGCCAAGCTTGGGTTATGCTTCCTTTTTCACTTGTTGACGATAAAAATGACAATAGATATAAAGATTAAAGAAAGTATTGTTAACTTGTGTTGCTGTGCCCTAGTAGTCGTGTTCTCACTTTTCAAATATACTCAACTTTGTGTTTGGATGGAGATGCTCGTTTGGAACTCCCTGGAATACTAATATATCAAGTAGTGCTTGAATTCCTCTCAACAACTTCCTGTAACATCCCACACCTAGATCGAATTGTTTGAAACAGGTCAAGGACTGTGGAGCAAAATTAAAATGTATTACTTTCCACGACCACCCTCAGAACACAGTTGGTCCTGGGTGACTCAGGTCTTGGACCTTGGGGAATCCAGAAAAGTTCAAATTACTGCTATGAGAAATATCAAACTTCTGAGAACATGTCCATCGAGCGCTGACGACAGTTAATCAAACACCCACCATAGCTGTTAGAACTTAGAACACCGTCGGTAGTAATTGGTCCATCAATGGAAGTCTTTGAAATATCAGCTTGAGAGCGTTATTCTTGTAACGCCATTCGACGTGTGTTTTTCATATAGTATTTATAACCCATACCAGGTGATTTATAGATTTAACGCTAGTGACACATATATAGATACCGAAAATCACAGCGGTTTTGATTTTCGAACAACGCAGGCTCCAGAATCAGTTCGAAATGCATTCAAATGTTGTAAATCGTATGATTTTTTATTGTTCGTCAGCTTGGACACGTTGAAAAACATAGTTTGGTTTTATCATTGAAGCATTTTGGTCGAGGGCACGGTACACAAAAAAAGCTCCACTGCCCCCAACTTTTTTTACACCGAAAATAAACGGTGGGATCCCCAATAGCGCCGTAGAAATTAGTAGACAAAAACCCACTCCTTCGCTTCAAAAAGTCGCAGTCAATAGGCAAACTTTTGTCGTACTTATTGCAGTCGTGAAATTGGTTCAGCGTTCTGGCGCCTGTACAGCCTGCACTACACTGCTGCAATTTGTTTACAAAACAGCTCCCTCGGGGGCAGCGGTTGCAAATCGAGTGTAACCTCCCAGAGTCATGAACACACCAGAAGTAGATGGAGGGATCTTTAGGGTGCACAAAATAACCTTCCCTTGTGCACGGATACGCAGTGTTCGAGTAACCTTTGCATGAGTTTCGTGTTAAGACGGGAACATTGGGCCCTGCAGGGGGAGGTGGCGGCGGTGCCACTGGTTTCCCGGCACCACAGTTCTCAACACATTTCTGGAGCTTGCTATTGAAACAACTTAGACTCTGCTTGGAACACGACTTGCATACAGCTTGAAGCTGTCCATCCTTAACAACGCATTCAAAATAAAGCGAAGCGTCACCTGCATGCGGGTACAAGGTGTTTGTCGCAAAGTTGTGACACGGAAAACTGTCAGAATCATAGCCTCCACAATCGTAAAACCGACATGGACCTCCAGCCGCCCCTGCTTGTCCATCCGTACCGTTAGCACCTGGTAAGCCGTCCATGCCGTCTGGCCATCCACAAGTTCCCTTCCCTCCAGAACCACCTTGACCTCCTTGCCCACCTGCACCTCCATGACCTCCAGGGAATCCACAAGCTCCCACACCTCCATGTCCTCCATGCCCACCGGCGCCGCCATGCCCACCATCTCCCCCCGCCGTGCCATTTTTGCACGGGATGCATGACTGCTTTTTATTGCAGAAGCAGGTTTTCCATTTTGAAGAACACTTTCGGCAATCCACAGACCATTTCCCTACTCCGTTAGACCTACACTGAACAAAGATTGATGGTTGAGCTGGATGTACAAAGAATCCCTCTTCTGTGCACGTGAAGGACGTTGAGTCGAACGAACTACAGTCATACGGTTTGTGAGATCCTTTACAGCCAGGAGCGCATCTCTTCAGCTTATCATCCCAACAGGTCCCTTTGTCACAAGTACTGCACTCCGCGGTGAGGACCCCACTTGCCGAACTACAAGTAAAGTAAACCGAGGGATCGCCGGGCTTACGATGCTGACCACGTCCTAGTACGTGACATGGCACAGAAGTTGAGTGATAACCATTGCAGTTATAAGTGAGGATGCCACCAGTTTCATTGCCTGTATTAAAAAAGATGGCTTTGCATGCGATATAAAAATTCTTATGGCGATAATTTATGAATTTCATCAACCCACCCCGCGTCCCGTTTTTCTTTGGACAGTATGGCGGATTAGCAGCAACTCGCCCATTTAAACTGCGAACCGTTAGCTCATCCATCGAACCCATTAGAGCAGCAGATCTCCCTGTTCCTCCCAAACTCACAAATCCCTGGCAGTCTTCATCCCCTCCCCAACATTCATTCGTTCCCCATCCTGCCACGCAACCCTTGGCAAAATTGCTGTAACAAGTGCTCACCGCGTTATTGCACGTGTAGCAGTGCACCTCCCATTTGTCGCCTCGTCTCTTACAATGGTAGTACACGGATGCATCCCTGAGGTCGGCGAAAACACCTTCCTGCCTACACGAGAAATGGTGACTTCTGCTGGAGCAGTCGTAAGGACGGGGATTTTCGCTGCAGGCCTTCCTCGAGCATTTTCCATCTGGTTCACTGAAACACTCGCCGCCAGGGCAGGCGTTGTAGTGATGAACTAGTTGTCCTCCTTTTTTGAAACAAAAGTGGTACCTAGTTTTGTCATTCGGGTCGCTGAATTTTCCCTCTCGTTTGCATTTGAACTTTTCCTGAAACAGAGTGTACTGTATAGAACTAAAGCTCGCCTAAGAAGTAGCCGTAATGACTTCGATGCGACATAACACCATTGCAGTGATACGAGGGAATAAAACGTTTCCTAATTCAGAATCCCATCTTCAGGTTGCCATAATTAAGTTTTTATTTGAAAAAATCATTAGCCGCTGACCTGGGATACGCGTCCAATCCAACAGTGTAAAAGCAAGTCATTTCAAACTTAAAAAATAATCGGAGTGCAACAAAATTTGAAATAAGGCAGTACTCGCAGTACTGCTGAGAAGAGGAATTTATAAAATCTACTATATACGTTAAAATCGCCAGAAATTTAGCTACTACTTTCATGCGTTACTAAAATTATTCCAAAACAGCAGCTTAAGTGGGAGCACAAACAACGAAAACGACTTTGTAAAAAATATTCAAATCGTTGCACTGGATGTCGGACGCGCTGGTTGCCTACGGGATGGGAGTTAAGAGGCAAACTTTGCATTCTACGAAAGCTTAGAAGTTGGACATTAACAAACATACGAAGTTGCTATCCTCTGCCTACCATAAGTCCTTTAAATTTATGAACATTCTATTCTATTACGGCTACTTCTTAGGCGCTCTATATAACATAACGTTGTTTAATTCAGCGATGCAATGGAATATTTACCTGATTCCCTCTAGGATCCAGTTCATTGGTATCTTCCGCCAATAAAAGTTGAACCAGTAATACAATTGTGGCGAAAATTAATGCGAATTTCACGTTTGACAGCATTTTCCACTTACACAGAACATTACTATTAAACTATTAACTATTAAACTATTAAACTATTACTAACTGCAGGTTTATTTGTCTTGTGAGCCGAATCGGCTATCTTACATATATTGAAAATTGAAGACATTTATTCTCTCAGTTGACCATGAAAACGTTCCGCTAACTGCACAACTACATATTATGGTGATCACAATCACATAAATAGTACTACATGTAATCAAAAATGAATTATAATGCTTGCAATCGGCCGTTTCGAGCTTCATGTAATCTCATATGAGATCACAGAATAGTAATGGGAAGCGTTTACTTGTCGTTTACACATTCTTCTTGGTATTTATGCAGTTGAGGTTTCGAAATGTTGTTTTCAACGGTGACAAACATTGTATACATATTTTCTTTCTGAACAACGGACAATAATGGATTTGGATTCACTCACAGTAAAGTTCTTGGTTCATGATTTGTTAACGTAGACACTTAACTGATGGAAAAAGAGTCTGCGTGACGAAATCTACGTCGATCATTTAAACTTGATCATTTTGTCATTTAAATTATTGTATAAACATAAACTGACTGTCTAGACCTGATTTTTTTGCTGCTAAAGCGTTTCCGCAGTGTCCTTCAACAATATATTATTGTGTGATTAATGTGATGTTTAATAATTGCCCAGTAGTAAAAGCATTATGAATTCTGTCATTACGACACCGGCAGGAATGAATATTCGGTTTGTTATACTCAGAAAATGATTAAATCTGCTCGAATGACTTTATTACACCAATTCCACACAAAATGTCATGGGTGACCTTACTGGCCTTTTATGGGACAAAATAAAAGAACCGCAAAACTCATCGACAAAGAGGCAAAACCCTCTTTTACAGAGAAACTGAAAGCGTTAGTTTTCACTTCAGATACATGAGTGTATAAATACACACGTGTTGGCTATCAACTATGTAGTGCAAGAAAGCCTAGCGTCACAATGATACAGATCAATACAATTCCTACTAATGCAACAAAGGCAAAAGCCTTTTTCACACTTTCTCTGCTTATTAGTTGCGTGATTGAAACCACAACTGGGAAAGAGGTAAGCCTTTTTCAATTACTTAACTGGCGGAAATGGGACCCTCGTAGCAGTGTGCGTTGCTTGCCAGGAAGCCACTCACAGTTGTTGGAATGACACACATAAAATGAGTGCCAAACTGTGGCCGCACTCCACTCAGCCCTATGATTGTAGTTTACATGATCAAGATATTGCCGCAGATGCCGAGCTATCGTAGCTGGTTGAATTCACTTGTAATTTCCAACCAGTGATGGTCAACCGGAATTTGGTGTTTCGCTAACTATAACTATAACTGGAGCCTGATTATTGACTTTAGACACTATTTACTCACATAAGTCCACAAATGTTTCACATTTACGCAAAAAATCTTTCTTCTCTACATGTAAAATACTACGTACACATGTAGCAGTATTATGCAGAAAAAATAGCCTCTTGTAAATACGTAAGCTTTTCTTGAACGTCTAAGACTGATCTGTGTAACAACCGTTACCTCCTCGGCACGACTCGTCCCTTCTTGGCCTGTAAATCATGGTATCAGAGATGCTCCCAAAAGCTTGTTTTGTTATTACATTCAGCACCATGCTCGGCGAGATCAATTCCTTGTAATCATTTATTCCCTATATACAAGCTTTCTCCGGCTGCTTTCACTCTGCATCTCTTCTTTCTCCCGTGATGCTTAGTCATCATCATGTGTGATACATGCTTTCAGCTCACTGTATTCCGTCATCCAGTTGATTAAGCATTCTTGTGATTTTGCTAAGATTTTACCAAGTTTCGCTAGGATTTGATCTTGCCTGAAAGTATGGAAATGGAACTGGTTGGGGTGAAAGTTGACGAAGAGTCTGGAGAGGATCCTGGGGTTTCCGAGTCGTTGGTATTGATCCCAAGGTTATTTGAAGGACACTAATAAAAATACCGTTTGTTAAACCTTTAGCTATTAACTAGATAACACCGATTTTTGCAAACAATTTTCAGACAAAGTAATCATGTCGGTGTTGTGCCTAAGTTGCCTCTGCTTGTTTTTGCACTACCCGTTGAAGACGGGAGTCTCCCACCACAACTGTCACAAACCTTCCTTGTGCTCGGCAACACGCTAATGGAAGACCTGAAGGAATGGCGCTTAGATCTGATAGAAGTGAAAGTTGGGAATCTTGCGCTGTGCCAAAAACAGATGGAGGAGAAGGTGAAATCTCTCGAAGACAGGGTGACAAGCATGGAGGACTTTGTGCATAACTTTAACGAGGAATTGGATCCTAAAACAATGGAATGGGTGAGAAAGCAGGAGCAACGTCTTTTAATTCAGGAGGAACTCATCCCGGGGCCACATGCCTCGCACAAGAAAAATGCCATGAAGACATTAAGAGGTCTTTCTTACAATTATAAATAATATATTTTTGATGGCTACTACCAATGAGAGGGTTATAACTTATAATTTCAGTACAATTATTGAATAATTTTGACAGGAATGAGCCGTCATCAACAGTTTCTCGTAGCTCTTGGCATGATCTGCTTGACCATCATGTCGTTTGAGGTAGCCACGTGGGGTAAGATGTTTGAAATTGTAAAAAGCAGATGTAAAAAATCAGGTTTTACTATAAATGTGGTTAAATTCACATACTATACGTGCATGATATTTGAAGCCTTTCCCTACGTCGTCACCGAGGTCTCCAAACTTTCGAAACGTTTCAAACGTCTCAAGAGGAAGGCACGAGACTACCTGAAAAACGTCACTTTTGTGAGACTCCTCAGACTCCTAAGCCGAAAGAGACAGAGCAACTACTCTGCTTTGAGTGATCTACTGAAAGACCCTTTGGTATGCCAAATGCAACTGCACAAGTATCCTGGAACAGTACTAGCCTTTGCGTCTGCTTTGGTCCACTGCATTCGAAGTGACGGCGACATCATTGAAGAACATCAAGCTGAAAACTGTGAAGATGCTGATGACCAAAATGACAATAACTGAATGTTAAAAAGTTCAAGTTGATTAAGTTTGTAATAATATGTTAATTTATACCATTGTGTGCCCGTTGAACATCTATAAAGTTTAATTTAAATCGACCATATTAAAGAAGTTTGATTGTTCAATTTCAACTCGGAAATTTCATCAACTCTGAAAAATTTTCATTTCCTTTTCTACTGTAACTTGTGAATGGAAAATAGAAAAAGTTCACAAATTCATATTATCGAAGTCCATGTCTTTTTCCAGATAGTTCTTTAGCACTCGACATTTGCCCACAAATGAAAGTGGGTAATGACAGAGTAACTGCAAATGAATTAGGGTTTTTGTTACAACACAAGAATTGTATTATGTCATCTATATAGCTATCACTAAACACATTTTTGTTTAAAAACCTTGGTTAAACGTACTCATATGGCGGTGTTTAAGTTTGAAGATCTATTTCCTAGTTACTCTAATTGATAATTGTCTGCTGAAGTACTCACCTGAAAAATATATAATTTTATCATCATCTCACTCTACCGGCTGGACTGACAGCGTATGCTTTCCTCTTGACTTCGTACCTCTTATCTGACTGGAATATTACATTACGAGTAGGTACTATACCTATGTATACATGCTTGATATGCTGCACTTTTCCATGTTTCTGAAGGTTGTCACTATGCACCATCATAGTATTACCACTATTCACCAAGGTAGCATCACTTTGTAACCAATACCAGCCACATACATCCTTCAATCAGTCTCTGTATTTTTATTTTTCAATTAAAATATTTTTGTGGTTGTAACTGTAAAGTCAAGCTTTTTAATAAAATGGGAGGTAAAGTGGAAGCTCTATAAAACTATTCTCAATCAAAATCAATCTTCAACTTGTAAATTCTAATAATTAATTCTATGTCTTGCAGACGCACAAAATTGCAATTGCGTTACGAAAGGATGCACTTGTTGCGGATGCACAACTGGCAAACCTTGCAAATGCGGAGACACTAGTTTGCGATGCAATGGAAAGGCTACCAAAACGCCTTCTGGAGCCACTTGCAAATGTTGTTGTTGTTGTGGATGCTGCGACTGCAAGCAATCAATGTAGTTTACAATTTGAAGGCGAATGATGTACAATTCTGCACAAAATGAAATAAACTGTATTGATCCTTACAAAAAATTTATTTTATGAATACTAAAAACATATATGGTTGTGAAAATCATTGCTTCCTTTAAAAAGGCGTAATTAGCTGTATATTTTTTATGGCAACTGCCACTCCTTAACATCACGATTCCATTTTAAAATTCTTTATTAAATCGCTGATTTACTACGAGTCACCAGCATTCAGCATGTGGCTATTGTAGTACGCTTTGACATCTTTCCGAACGGCTGCGACGAGTGGTGCCAACTGCTCTTCCATTGTGGTCAACAGGTAACCCGTGTTTGCATCCCTACTAGCAATGAGCGTTACGACGACCGGCAGCTTATTGAACTGGATCACTTGGTAGTGCTGATAGACAGAGATGATTTTGTCGTTGCGCCCCATCCCGAGCTTAGACGCTTGCTCTGTTGCCGTGCCAAAGGCGGCGAGGAAGTTGAGACGGAGGGCGGACTCTGGGAAGGTAAAGGTGCCCGACTGCGATTGCGGAGAGGAGGAAGAAGGTGGTTCTAAGTGAGCTTTGAGAATGGTGACGCCATCCCGATCCGTGAGTACAATCCCGTGGAGACCATCAACCCGCTGGAGAATTTGAAGAAGGCCTCGTCGAATCTCTTCGCCCATTGTTCCAGTCTATAGACCTGAAACACCCCCAAGACCTAAACTATAGTTATTGTGCAATGGTCTATCGCACAAAGTCGTATTTACCGTTCATTTAGAAAACTAAAGGTATAAAACTCACAGAAGAGTAGTTTTCAATCACGTCTTTCGGAAATTATACTCGATATATCTTTTTCTTCCAACTATTTACATTTTGCTAGAGATACGATTAAACGCTATTAGTTATCGTTCCTTCCATTAAAACAGAAAAGCCTTAACATGCACTCGCTTTTTTAGTTTTGCTCTACTCAGCTGAGCTCAATATACATACAAACTTTGGTCCTGTAGCTATCCAGGGACAGAACTGAGCAAGCTGTTGCCTCATAACTTGAGATTGGACAGACAGATTGGAGCGAGTACAGTACTTCTTGAGTTTATGCACACGCACGGCTCATTTCTCCCTGCAACTAGTTTGCACAAAGTGACAAACATCTTTGTCACATGAAACGCAACATCCTGCTTTGCATTACTCTGTTTAATTCTTAGTTAACATGCTTCCCAGTGGTTAACCACGCTCTCCATGCAATGGTGGTTGTTGGTGAAGATATCATAACGCGGATGACACATGATAACTGACGATTTAAAGGTGCAAACATGGTGCAAACACGGAGAAGACTGGCACTGATTTTCATAATTCATAACAATGAAAACATTTTTTAGACTTTAATTGAGTGGAAGTAGTATTATTGGATTGAAAAGTACTGGCATTGTACTGTTTTAAAAGTATGATGAACGTTTGAAATCATGTGACGGTGACTAAACATTGTTTTTTCTGCGAAGAAAGAGCACAATGATGCAAACACTGCACATACCGGTGTACAAATAGGTAACTTATTTACAAAATGTTACACATTTCTCGTGTTTTCTTGAGGATTCCATGCAACCAACTCGACATCAAGTAATTACATCTGGCAAATCAAAGTTGCTCAATCATTGCCGTCAGATTGCGTGACTCATCAATTAACTGATATACATTATACCAAATACGATTTTCAATACTACATAATGCTATGTACTGTGGCTCAAATGAAAGCGTGTGTGTCGATAAAACAAAATTACATTGGTAAAGCCAGCACAATGTGGCTCAATTGCTTTAGTCTGAAAGCTTACGTGTTGGTGTGTATTGCTATTTTGCTGTCTCATTTTTCAGCAAATCGAAGAAAGTACAGTAGTTGGCCTTATAAGTAAATGTTATTCTCATATACAACGTGTGTATAGTCTCCGGTTTTATGGTGTATCATCCTAAAAAGACATGACGAGAGTTTTTTTTTTCAGCTGTTCATGTTTCTGGTATATATGCATTTGTATTTGTAGCAATCTGCACATGGGTGCTTATTCTCAAACTCAAAAGTCATGATGATACATAATATTACAAAGCAAAATAACTAAAGTTATTATGTGATCTTCGATCTCCCACGCAAGCTCAAATCACTGCATGCATTTCCCTCTCTATTTAAAGTGAAGTTTGCGAGTGAATACACCGTTTTGTAGCTCGCAGTGTAATTGTTAGAAATTACGAAAGAAGCTAATTTCAAAGTTCTTGTGAGAACGGAGAAATGTCTGGGTCGAGTTTTATGGCACACTATCCCCTGCCTAATTATCCGTTCAGTCACCACGACCACTGTACGAGCGATTAACAAATATTGTTTGTGTATAGTGGATAGACGCAAGGACGAGATTTGCAGAAAGATTAAAAATACACTATTTTAATTGATGAGATTTAAATTGTAAACTGAAGACTCGGACGAAAACTTACATTTGCAACTAAAACTTTAATTTCCTGTGACTGAAGATATTTTTGAAGAGAGTAACAAAACAATGACGACACAAGTGCAGCTATACGTTTACGACCTGAGCCAAGGCATGGCCCGAGCATTATCTGCAAGTTTATTAGGTGATCTTTAATAAACTAAATTATGTATTTCGTCGATATTGTTAAAAATTCTAAACTTCTGCTTGGTTTGTGGACACACAGGCACGCAAATTGACGCAATTTGGCACACTGGAGTGGTCATCTTTGGAAAAGAGTACTTTTTTGGCGGTGGGGCTGGCCCTGTGTCCAATCTTGACAATGCAATGAATGCGGGCCTCGGTGTTATCGGGGACCCTAACACATCCGGCGTTAAGTATTGTGCGCCTGTACGTTTACAAACACTAAAAATAAAATTAGTCTGGAAATTCCAATAGATTGCATTAACAAATTTTATGCCGGTGTATTTATGTCTCCAAGGGCACCACAATCCTAGGTCAACCACATCAAGTAGTGACGCTGGGAATGACAGAAATCGACGAATCTCTGTTCAATGAGTACCTCACGGAGCTCGCTGCTTCCACATTCCGCGCGGACACGTACTCGTAAGTTAAATTCACACAGATTAAACTATTTTCACAATGATTCTTTAAAACATTTAAACGTCCAGTGAAAAAATAAATCGCACAATACCTTCTCTTCCGTTTTTTCAGACCCTTTGGGAATATGTTAAGGTCGATGCTTGGTGGAATGAATATAGGTTGAGGTGCCAATGAGATTAGGGGCTTTTGCAACTTTAAACATTTTGTCAAGTGCAGAACGATGAAATTTTTGTACGGAGTATTATTGCCTAATGTTAAAAATATGAGCAGAGGCTCGTGAGAATCGTAAACGCCACGTTGTCACACTCCACACTTGATATTATTAAAATAACTTTTACGGTTTTGCGCCAATAAAAACACAAAAAAACTAACCGATTGCACCGGGTACGTTGAAATACAGTAGAACATTCTTTTATTGAATTATTCCTCCGAATCAATTTTTCCTGACATTGACATCAAACTGTGGGAGGCCGTTTATTGTTTTAAATCAACGCGAAAGATATTTTGCCCATCTATAGAATGATTTGTAAAATGATAGAGATATATAAAAATGCGTGGTTAATTTTGTCACGGACACTGATCTGCAATGCAGATTCTCTTTAGAGCTGGTCCTCGGAGATCTCTAAGCTTTTGGGGAGCAACATGGAAATTATACTTCAAATCATTTCTTGAACTTCTATTTCATTTCGTCCGTAATATAATGATCAAACGAATCGCCAAAATAGTGTACTTACAATTAGAGAATTGTCATTCCCACGTATGTAATTATTTAAAGATTAATTATTAAATCCGCATTATTCATGCATTACTTGAAAACAGAAAATTCAGAAAGTATATACCTATACAATATCTAGCAAAACTATGGACTTCTCTTCCTCGTTGGTTGAAAAAAGGAATCTGCTGGCTTGAAGGATTCAAAGCGAAAGAGGTAACTGCCGTAATTTTTTAAAAATAAATAGTGGTTTTGATTCGTTGGTACGTGAATTTACATTTGAATCAGCTTAGGTATCTATTCCTTGGTAGCAATGTTTCCGCCGATAGAAAACGCTTTTGCACCTGGCGCTATTGAAATTAGCCGGATTTAGTCCCATCATGATAAAGTCATACTCATTAATGGGACCATGATGCCGTAGCTCAAAGTAGACGACAGCATGCCGACACATGTGACGAGCCAGCCGTTCTTTGGGCGACTCAATCCGCGTCGAGCAGTTTTTTGAGTTTGAGAGTCCGTCAAACAACTCAGACCTTCCAGCGATATTTGATCGCCAAGGAACACTG
This sequence comes from Alloscopus bannaensis, assembly GCA_027743745.1. Classification (NCBI taxonomy): domain Eukaryota; kingdom Metazoa; phylum Arthropoda; class Collembola; order Entomobryomorpha; family Entomobryidae; genus Alloscopus; species Alloscopus bannaensis. The sequence continues at coordinate 15,360 of JAHZMW010002935.1, forward strand.
TTTCCAGTGGTGTATTTTACGCGGAAGCAAGTTTTCCGCTTCTGCAAGACACTTTCGCACAAGCGCCGATTCGCTCGAGCTCGTGACAGCGTGAAATAAGATCTGTCCATTAAGCCGAATTTTTTTACTCCTATTTGAGTATACAATTGGTACGAGCGACATTCCAGCCATACGAGAAACTCGTCTAATGTTTCCACCTGGAGAAAAATAAAAAACGTCATATTATTCGTCATTCTTTGTCAAAATTGCAGCAACGAGTAAAAGTAAAGTTGATGGTGGCACTTACGTCGTTGGTACAATGTGGTTTTGTGGAGACTTTAAGAAATGCCCGACGACTCCTGAGCGAGACACAGGGCTTCGGGGCGCAGATGGGAAAAACTTTTTGCCTAATTCGAAGAGTATTGTTTCGCGGAGGACCTGGATGGCTTCGTGGCACAAAATTATTTGTCGTTTTTCTTGGAGCAATATGGACGTAGTCCAGAGGTGGATATTTTGCTGTAGATAAGCTATCGCGTGTGCCGGAAAAAGAGACCTCAAAAGTGGTTGCAAAGGCAATTTTTGAGGTTATTGAGCTTGAGGCAGAATTTGTTCTGCTTGAGGTAGGTTGATGGCAAGGTATGTATATTTCCGTGGAAAAACTATTTTCACGTATTTACACGGAAAAAGGAAATGGAAAAACGGCAAAATTGCAC
>JAHZMW010002936.1:0-17744 GCA_027743745.1 Alloscopus bannaensis
GAAAATTATTTTATCGATGAATGCTCTCATATCACATTTAATTTAAGTGTTCAATTTACTCGATCAGATTTTGATAAGGGAATGACATGCTTCTGACGCAAGTTCCTCTCAATATAACAGCGATCATGCGTTCACTTCTGCTGTCATTTCGAATAGTTTTGAGATTCAAGCAGTGAGCTGAAATTAAGTCAAAATGTCGAGCAAATCGCTTTTATTTTTGGGTGTATTTTTGGCAGCTGCTTTTGTGGTTGCGTCAGCAGGTAACTAACCTTATTGGCACTTCAATTTTAAAAAAATAATTCTGGACATAAAATAAAGTTATTGCTTTCCTACATTTCAGTGGACCAATGCTACATTCCCGGATACGAGACTAACAAAACGATCGTATTAGACCTGCCCACAGATACAGGGTCCAATGCCACCTTTTGGTGAGTTTCAGGCATGTTTTTTTTACAAACTTCAAAATCAAATTTTAGAACTTTTTAGAAATTTTTATGCAGGTCGTCCCGAATTTATAATACAACCGGTCTCTGGATTCTTGGCAACTATGTTCCTCATCTCGTTGACATTTACTGGAATTGGAGCAACAATACCCGGGACCTCTACTTCAAAACCACAGAAAACTTTACAGACGTCCTGAAAAATAATCCGGACATGCGCCAAGCGTCTTTCCGACTCGACATGCTTTGCCTGAATTACAACGTCATTTACAATGTGACCATCAATGTCGTCGAAGTCGAAGGGCCTATCGACGACATCAATGAGCATGCGGTATTTTTTAATTGATGAAATTGCAGCCAGCTTTCGATCGCCGAGCATACACCGCAACAGTTTTCAGGAATAGTTCCGGCCTCAGCAGTTATGTCGACGCCGAAATTTTAGTGACAGATTTAGACAAGAATTTGCAAGGCGCAAATGTCGTCATAAGATCCAGCAATGCTGCCATTAACCTCCTTCCTCAACTTGTGACAGCCTCGAATTCGACAGGTTTTGCGTACAAGGTTCCGTTCATTCCAAATTTGAAGGCTTTTGGAAACGGAGTTCATGAAATTCTACTGACTGCGGATGACGGAGTTCATTCTGCTTCTGCTTATCTGGATTTGACGATTGCTTAAATTAGAGGTAAACCATAGCTCACATTATAAGAGTCTGGAAGCGATAAAATTTGACAGATGAGGCTAACCAAATAAATAATTCGAAGTAATGTTGTCTAAATTTGTGCTATTTTATGTTCATTTCATCGCATAATTTGTTGTGGTTGGATCAAACGTAGTATTTCTTGTTTTATATCAGTTGTTCCAGCTCATTCCATAAAGCAAATAAATGTGGGCTTAACCTCTGCATGCAAAAATATAAAAAAAATCATTTATCAATTTTAGTGATACGAAACCAAAATCCATTTAAATCATTAAAAATTCAAGGTACATGTTTTAAGCTCCCAAATGGTTGCGGTAATTTCAATTCAATTAAATTATTATAAAAAATGCTAATGTTCAAGGCACACGAAATTCATGGAATTGTTTACTTATTTACACAAGGATTCCAGGAACATTAGTTTCCAGTCTGCTTTTGGAAAGCTGGGTTTACTACACATGTATCAAGAACAACTTGCAATTTAATTAATTCCGCTAATTATTTTTATCGCTCTAAATGGACAGTTCTTTAATCCGACACTTCGTGGAAAATGTGAAAATACTCACTCGATATAGCTTTGGGAAACCAGTATTAACAAGAAATTACTCAATTGATTGGCTTGCAGTGTCGAACAAAATTTATAGCCTTTCTGTTAATACGAAATGCGACAAATAAAATTATTTGATTAATGCTTTTGCGACATGACAAAACCACAAATACCAATGCTGATAGTAACCAAAAATAGTGTTTGAGGGCCGATCAACATCAAAACCATATAAATACCTCACAAGGAGCTCCACCATCATTCAGAAATTCAACAGCTTTCCATTTCATACCTGACAAAATTTGAAAATCATAATATTCGCCAAAATGTCCAACTTCGGCGCAGCAATTTTTGCTGTTCTCTCCCTTGCAACTTTGTCAAACGGCCAGGTAATAAATATATCAAAAAATCGCAATTAGTGTTGTCGAAGCGAGATTGTCAAATTTACGATTTTCAGGCTCTTGGAATCAGTCAATCCCAATTCCAAAAGGCGGTTACATCCAACGGCTACCCAACTCCGTCCGGAGCACAATACAATGCCTACCTCGCTTCTCTCTCCAAGGGCTCCATTACCACCAAGTTGGAGGCGGCAATGTACCTCGCACAATTGATCCATGAATCAGGTACACAATCTATTAATGACCATCAATTTCTGAGTGTTAGCATAAATTTAGTTTAGCGTATTAACGGTCACTTCAAATATTACCAGGTGGTCTCCAAAAAAAGCGGGAGGACCGTTGTTCCGGTCAAAACGGAGGTTCCACTTGCAACGCTCAACCTTACGGAGATCCAAACCATCCTTACAACAAACCTTGCGGCAACATCGGAGGAAAGAGTTATTACGGCAGAGGTTACATCCAACTCACTTGGTGCGACAACTATCTCCGTGCTGGTCAACAACTTGGACTTGGAGACGCGCTCAAGAATGATCCCGACTCGGTTGCATCCAACGAAGGAAGAGCTTGGGACACTTCAGCTTGGTACTGGAGGACCAGGGTTCATGGACCACTCGGAGGAACCGACGAGTTTGGCAGGACTACGAAGGCCATCAACGGAATGGAATGTCCAGGAAGTAATTTGGCTCGAGTGAGATTCCAGAAGTACCAGAAAGTGTTTGCTGCTTATGGGCTTCCTGGCTCTCCAAACGATAGGGGATGCTAGAACTAAAAATATTGTGGGGCAAAAAATCAATGTCAAAAGTTTTTATTGAAAAGAATCGTACGTATCTGCATCAGAATTACATTAAACCAAAAAGTATTAGAAGGCAAAAATTTCAAAAAAACAAGAAATATTTGTTTTCATCCAATTATGTTTATTCACATATTTCTGGATATTATATTTCGTGAATGCTTGTTAAAAATTGAATACTTCGAAGTGTTGCACTTTGTGCTAAATCTAAAATAATCGACTCCCGACAGAGCGTCGTAGATTTGCATTAATTTACAACCCTGCAAGATGGCTATTTGTAGGGATCGGCATTTGTCATGTCATGAGCAATATGTCATGTCATTTGTCAACTTGTCATGTCATGATAAATAAATAGACAAATGTCAGTTTTTCATGACATTTAAGCAAAATGTCAAATTGTCAATTGTAGTTTCCGAAAAAACGTCGTCCCTACGTCCAAATTCTAAAAAAACTTGGTTCAAAAAGATCATAATATTAAGATTCGTTTTTTGTGTAGATTTAAGTTTCACCATTTCATTACAACCAACTGGTAATAAACTCCCCTTTCAACTATTTACAATGTGTGGTGTTTTCTGTAAACTTTTAAAGATACTGCAAGTAAAAAACGCAAAAATGAATATTTTTAAAAATCGTAATCAATTGCATAAAAAAGGAGTTACACTCTGTCGTCACATTCCAGTTTAATGCTATGTATTTTGTATATCTTTAGCAGCAAGGTCGTTCATTTGTAATAGAAACATTCCGTTTTAATACACACTCAAATCCAACCATAAAGAAGCAATTTATTCTTAGGTGCTGAACACAAAAAGTCGAGCATAAGTAATTTAGTTTTTTTGTTTTGTGATTGTAACATAATTTGGAGTAATTTGTATCACAACAGTGAAATAATCTCCAGTGTTGTCATCTTGTGAGGTTATTCCTAGTAAGTTGTTAATATAAACTTAGGTAGCCTTAGAATTGTTGATTGAAATTGACTTACTTTTGTTTAGTCTAAAAATTGGCTAACTTGAGTGGTGAACAGTGTTCTTTTTCCCTTCTGACACAACCATGAATTGGTTATACAAAGTAAAAATAAGTTTGTTAGTCTAACAAATAAAATGGGTATGAACCAAAATGTATATCTACTTTTCAATTTATTAGCATATGGTGCTGTCAGCTTGTGAACTTTTGTCGCTTGAGTTTTAAGTAAACTCACGTCTGCAAATGTCCGGTCATTGCGGACATTTTGAGTCGCATTCTGCTGTGTAAATTAAAGATAATTTAATTCGAAATTATCCAGAACATTCTATAAAAAAACTGACCACCATCTTCCCCAGCTTTTCGAAGCTATCACTTTCATTTTATGATTTATGCATTATTATTAAAACTTCACAAAGCAACAACAACTCACCCGTTGCTCTTTCTTTTTCTCTCTCGCGTAATGAAATGCAACTGAAATGCATGCCATTTCAAAACGGCAAACAAAAATCGCGCAAACCACCAACAACAGTATTTGAGTATATATATACGTGATGAATATAATTAATAACAAAGCACAGCGAGCGTTATATAATGTTACAAAGATTTATTCGAATTTTCAAAGGAGCGAGTGCAAAAAAATGAATGAAGAAAATGAAACCTAAATGGATATTAGTAGAGAACATAAACTTCTCTTTTCGATTTAATATTATAAGGTGACTTTTAGGTAAACTCACAGGGCCAGGCGTACAACGCACGTAAACGGTGCGTGTTTTTCCCAATGTCTTCTTGCAGTCGCTTTTTTCCTGAATTGAACTTGAATTATTTGCAGCGTTGGTAATAAGACACAAAAAAAAGAAATATCACCGTATTTGCCAAACCGGTTTTTATATAATACAAAATATTATAAAAAATATAACTTTAATAAAATGCATTGCAGTGTATTTTGTTGTTGACTTGAAAATATGCTTAGTTTTATGTTGCATCCTCCTTTGTGAATATATCGTTTTGCTCAGGGTATGTATGAGGTTTATTCTCGTTTCTGTTTAGAAAAGCCCACCAGTTCTTTTTTGAATTTATGGCTAGCGTGAAAAAGGTGCGCAAAACAGATGAAGGCGCATATTAGTGCTCCTGTTTTTATTACTTTTTCTGTAACAAGCAACAAAACTGAATTATGTTACTGAAAAATGTGAATAATTAATAAATAATATTTTGTGTACTGATTTAGTTCATTTAGTATATTGAAATAAAAACCCATGGAGTAAACATTGAGACCCTCAACCTGTACATTTGCTGAAGTAATAAAATCATAATTTGAGCCCATGTCAGTAGGATAAGCGAATGGATAAAAATTTAAACCAGACGTTTCTTATTTTTATTTTTTTCAACAAATGTTCTAACTCTAAGACAAACGTTTAATTTAGTGTCTAAAAGTTCCAATTTACTATGTAGGTTCAAAAGTAATAAATGTAAGAAATAAGTTTTGATCTAAATTACATCGACCGATCCATTACAGGAAATGTTAACAGAAGTGAAAGTGCCCGTGATAACGCTGCTAATAACGATAATGCAATTGCACTGCATTTTCGCCTTGAAGAGTGAAATCTACAATATGAATATGACCCAACATCATCATCGGTGGAATTAAAAGCCCTGACATTTCGACTATGCTATTAGTTAGTAAATGGCTATAACTAAAGCGTCATTCTCGAATATCGATCGTCAACGTTGAATATTAGTCAGAAGTTATTTGCAGTTTGCTGTAATTTGGTCAACAAATTTGCAGGATGTACTAATGTTAATATCCATATGCGGAAAAAACCTAATGGCTCAATTAAACTAATGCGAATTTCAAATTCTTACAACATGGTCAATTAGTACTTGTTCTTTACTAATTGTGCTGCGAGTATAAAAATCCTGCTTCTTGTAATTAAAGTTAAATTTCTGCACAAATTTAAATTTCTGCTTTTGTCCATGTTGAAGGTCAACTAGCCACAACTAAATTGGCACAAATACACTAATGCGAATTTGAAAATTCTAGCTACGTGGTAAATTAATGCTTACCACAGATTAGGTGTGCTACGAATTTTTAGCTAATTGCGGTTGTTAAAAGTCCATAAGTTGCAAATAAATGTACGGTAAGTCGATTTTCAAAATTCTGACGTCATCATTTTGTACATTTTCCAAGCCACGTGTGCCGTGAATGTACGAGTCTATCTGGTTGTAGTTTCATAAGTATTTAGAAACAAATATTGGTCCATGTACCCATGTAAAGATCGATCGATAGATATCCGCGTAAAAATAGATGGCATTAAACTAATGGGGTGATTCAAATTGGGACCACGAAAAAAATGGCGCAGATACATTTTCACCTATGCATAAGTTTATGCAGACTCAAATTCAATGGTTAATTTCGTCCTAAAATATGCAAGTTCATGATTACCATTTTAAATTCAACTTTGTTACGGGGTGAAAACAAAGTCAGTGCTAACCACGTGAATTTCAACTACCGATTTGGGGTTGGTAAACCAAAATCGGAAACGGTGCGACATTTTTATGGAGGGGAAAACCGAGCTGCAATATACAAAATAATCACCAAATTTGAGGCTACAAAATCCATTGACTAACGGCTGGCAATTTCCTTTAGTGATGGCGACCTTTAAAGATCTAAAAAAGGGTTGATAAGTTGCTTAAGAAGTAACCCTTTCTTTTTTACAAGGAAGGCTTGCTTCAAAGAAATTGAGACTTCATCCAAAATCTTTCCAGGAATCACATTTAAAGTTGCGAGTGAATGGTTAGGGTTACCCTACCTTTAATTTACCCCCAAAATTTAACCCCTATTTTTGTCCGGTTACTCCAACCTAAGAGATTGGGTTAGGGTAAGTAAAAAGGTACCCCTAGAGGTATCTCCCACTGACCGTGTGAATAAAATGAATAAGTCAATAACTGGTGAATCGTGCATTTGCTGCGAAAATGAAAACTCCGGTGTAAGCATGTGCCCCTCAGCGACGTTGCCAATTTAAAGAGGATTTTTTGCGGTTGATGCAAGATCACATTATTCATTTGCTGGAACCTACTTTAAATTCAAAACGAATTTGAAACTGATATTTACTGAATGGCGTAAAATTTATCAAAGTAAGGAATCGTGCCTGGAGCTTGAAATTGGTGAAAGCACAGCTTCTCTTGGCGTTGGTGCTGCCCTTAGTGAAGCTATCGGTCTCGGCCAAACTTCCCCACTGCTTGAACCAGTGACGAGGAACAACTCAGGTGAACCGGGTTTGAAAAAGTGAACGTGATGTGACTCACGTGGGGGTTTTTCAACATTTTGACGGAGCTCCAGAGACAAGTGGACTTGCTCCTTGAATGGATCCTATCATTTCGCAAAAAAAAGTCTTGCAATGGGCCGCATGTGCTGACTCCTATGAGAAGATTGGGTTCATCAAAGAGTTTACGCAGAATATGGGCCCTGAAAAGATAAAATGCGCCATGACAATGATGAACAATGTGAAAAAGGGGAGCAACCAAAGCAAACATGGTAAGAAATGGTGAAAAAGCTGAGGATCATTGCATTTTTTTATATAAAGCGAAAATCTTAAATACGATGAGACTTCACCACCCGATTTACTCGTGTAATGGATTCTGTTTTGTCCGGACCTTGCATCGTCACGTTACGATTGGGAAGTGATCGGCTACTTGACGGGTGATTCGTTACTTTTTGTTCCAAAACAGAAAAATCCACCTAACGTCCACAACGCAAAAGGAAAAGAAGTTTTTTGCCTTATGCAAAACGGAGTCCTCTAAACGAAACGTGAACTCTAAAAAATTCCGGGGTTTGTTTAAATTTGGATAAATATCAGCCGCAGTGTAGCACGAAAATCGGGAACAGTTGTTATGGGACACGCTGAAATAACACTCCAAAAATTGGCTATGGTCGCATTTCAACAGTATTCCTTTAACAAATTTTGTAGCTTCATGTACTTTTTATATGTAACCAGCTGCTTTTTCAATAGAAATAATACTCATGATAATACGTCTATTCTATTTTATTAATATTTTGTTGCCCTAATTCTAATCACCCGTTTATTCTGAGTGAACTTTTAATTATGTAATTGTTCACTCTTTTCTAGCGCTACATGTATTATTAATACGATGATTTAACTATTTGCATTTTTTAAGTATTTTGCTGATGATTCAAGTATTGATAAAAATATTGTTTATTTCAAACGAATGAAATATTAAACCGTAATAAATTCGAAATTGGTGCAAAGCCTACACTACTTTCGGAATTAATATGAGTCCTAGCTGATTGTAAAAAATTAGTAAAAGATTTGATTTGAAATGTGTACTAATGTTTATGGCACATAATTTGATTTGTATATTTGTTGCAGAAAAACTTTTAGTACTTTCCTTTGTAAACCTAGAGTGCAAATAGTATCAAGTGTTTTAAAAAATTGGCGCTGAACCAAAAATTAAGCGTACTTCACTACCTAAAGCCCGGGAAGATCCAATCGTGTGAGAAAATATTTTAGCCAAAAAGATGCGATATTTCGCCAAATGCCAAAATGGTCTGAATTTTTTGACAATTTTTCTATGTTTTTAAACTACTGAACGGATATACACTTGTCACAATATATTTTACAATTTATGTGATTTGGTTTATACTTCATCGCCACTACTAAAACGATTAGTGGTCTGGATAATATTTGAATTTTAATGCATAGGTATATAAGTCCATCCATACTAGTAAGTCAATAACAAATAAATATAATTTTGGCAGATCAAAAATAAGCATTTACATTTATTGATGAAAGTCAGAACAGTATACATATGAGTATTTTTAGTAGCATTAAATGTGAAGTGTTTTTATATGTATTTTTGTGTAAAATAAATATCGTGTGCTAATTTTTCAAACAATAAATCATCTAGTACAAAAATGACGATCCAAAGAAAACAAATTTGAAATTAGCAAATGTAATGTGTTGATTAATAAATATTTTATATGCCCATCCGTTTGTCAAGTTTAAGATTTTTTTATCAGGGAGTACAAAAAATGCTTCAAATGGGACAAGAATGTGGAGGCGATTACTTAAGAGGTTAATTATAAGGTGAAATATACTTGTGCGAGTCGTGATGATGAAAATGTTCAGTGTTGTAAAGAAAACGAGGATTGCCTCGGAATAAGTTGTGAAAACCGCAAAATAGTTGAAAATTTAAAAAAAAAATATTTTGAAGAGGTGGAAAGAACAATGAGAATTCTTTTTGCAAAAGGACCAACGGCTTTGGTGTGCTACTTTGGAAAATTAAGAAAAAACATCTGAAGAGAAAAAGAAGCACGATGCGTCTCTATTTAATTATGCCTTTGGATTACAAAGAGGGAGCTATTATACATAACCGACTACATATTTGCTTATTTTTTAGTTCGGTTTGCCAATCATAGTCGCAAAGGAAGTTGTGACGTTTGATTCAGTTGGAAGAAATAACGTATAATTATTGCAAAGCATTGAGAGCATGATAAAGATAAGAAATATAACAAACACAAAAAAGTCCATGCATTCCAAGAAATCCGTTGAGATGCACAATTTCTCCAAAAGTTTCGGGACCACAAAATTCATGGGAGCGCACATGATGTTGCACACTGGCCAAAGGTCGTTTCAACTTTTGAAATGCGGGAAAGCTTTACACAAGTGTAATTTGATTGTACACAAGTGTAATTATCAGCAAAAAGTTCACATCGCATCACACCATATTGAACAAGTCCGTTAACGCACTTCACTTACTCAATAGCATTTGGAATATTAATGAGTTTGTAATCCATACCTACTAAACGTGAACTTTTTTGGTTCAGTTAGTTAATGTCTGTTAACATTTTTTTAGTATCTAGTATTAGTTCCAACTTATCTGAAATGCAATACACATTTAAGTAACTTTTACTGCGCGTGATTTCAAATAAACTAGTATTAGTTAGGAAAGCCAGTTTTTTTTTGTAAATCTCGGTCAATTTTATCGTCGGCTTTTTCCTTTAGCAACCTCGACAGTGTAACAGTTTGTTAATGGCTGGATGAATAAAGTTTAATAGCTAATTGGGACAATGAATGCGAAGAAATTTGTCCTATAAAAACAGGCATCCGGTGTGGTGATTTACTTACCATTAACCTGTTGGTACCGAATCGACACCACCTTTTTTGAGAACTTCTTATAAAACTGATATTTTATATCAGTCATTCATCATTTATATATTACCGGTTTCTCGACCACGGTTGCATGTCAAATACGTGTTTTCGCAATTTTCTCCGCCACTGAGGAAATCTACCGCTTTTATTCGTTCAACCTTTAAATTACTGGCCTAAATTAATAAACTCGACCATACCGTAATCTCTACTACGCTAACATGTTCAGAGCAGCAATTATAGCTTTGACTCTTGCAGCTTCGTCATATGGTCAGGTAGCAATAAATATTATTTAGATGTTAACAAGTACTACTTCAGAAAATTTATAATTTTAATTTGTCAAAATCGCCGAGGATATTGGAATCAACGAACCCCAGTTCCAAAAGGCAATCACGTCCAACGGTTATCCAAGCCCGACATCAGCACAATATAATGCATACATCACTTCCCTCTCGAAGGGCTCCATTTCAACAAAGTTAGAAGCAGCAATGTACCTCGCTCAATTGATACATGAATCAGGTAATTTATTGTGTATTAATGAATGGCTCCACCAAAACTAATTCAGAAAATAATTTTAGGTGGACTCCAGAAAAAGCGGGAAACCGGTTGTTCCGGCCAAAATGGCGGCTCAACTTGCAAAGGGCGACATTACGGCGATCCGAGCCATAAATTCAACAAACCTTGCGGCAAGCTTGAGGGTAGAAGTTACTACGGTCGCGGCTACATACAACTAACATGGTGCGATAATTACCTTCGCGCTAGCAAACAATTTGGACTTGGAGAGGCACTGAAAAATGACCCCGATTCTGTGGCGTCAAGCGAAGACACGGCGTGGGACACTTCGGCCTGGTACTGGAAGACCAGGGTTCATGGACCACTCGGAAGAACCGACGAGTTTGGTAGAACTACCAGGGCCATACACGGAACGGAATGTCCAGTAAGTAATTCAGCAAAGATACGGTTCCAGAAATACCAAAAGGTGTTCGCAGCCTATGGGCTTCCTGGCACTCCAAACGAGAACGGATGTTACAACTAGAAAATGAAACTAAAATTCATCGGCATCAAAATGACTATTTTAAAACAAATAGGATGACAGTTGATGTATTTACAAACGCAAACATTTACATGGTTAAACTACGAGTCATGATTTTCTTCAATTGGTTCAATTCGTAAAGCGGAGTTTTTCATCCAGATCACTTTTGTTCGAAACCGGCTCTCCGAGTTTTTGCCAGTCCACTTTACAACAGAACCATCCATTTTCCACACTGAAAATTTTTTTTCAAGTTGATTTCTTCTTTTCCGCCTTCGCCATTTTCAATTTTATTGAAAAAACAAAATTAATGCATTTTTGTTTTTCAAAAAAGCGTTTTTGAACATATGGAAAAGTGAATTTAGTCAATGTTAATTAAACTGTTAGTTGTAATATAAATTTTTAAAATTTCATGAGTATTTAAAAGCACTGAATTTTTTAACGCCATTAAGTTAAGCACGCTGTAGCGACTCCAATTATGGAGTTGCTTGTGAATTTGTGTGAATGAGTGCAAATGATCTTGGTGCATTGCCTTTGCCTTTAAAAAGATTGCCTTTAGCTTTAAACGCCTTCAAGTTTTGACTACAAACAACCGTGTTGCATTTATTAGTGGTTGCGCAGCAGATAGATACAAATTAAACTCTAATTGTATTTCGGGACCTGCATATATTAACATATGCGATCTCTCCTTTGCATCTCATTATACCTAGCTGTTTTAAAGCTCATTGGAGCCAAAATTCAAATCCAAACCTCGTGAGGAAACAGAAAACAACATACCGTCGTGCACACCTACTCTCACGTCACTTATCTCTCAGCTCTCAACCTTGCAAGTGATTTTTTTGGAAAGTGTAGTGATTTAATTGAAAATTAAAGTTAACCTTTGTTACCGTTTATAATGGAAGATTCAAATAGAATTTCTAACCCAGAAGTTTATACTGCCAGTGATTTGGCTCAGGCGGTGAGTCGCGAGCTTTTACCATCAATTAAATCACTGATTAGTGACGCAGTAAGGGAAAAGTTTTCCGAAGCTGCTCAAACTTCAACGGTCAACATAGATGTTGAGCCAGGGAGGGCCGTGAGGCACCCAGAAGGGAGGGCCGCTGACAGAGGCACCCAGAATTACTTTGAAGTTAAAACCGAGACGGGATTTGATAACAGTGACAACCCGTATGACGATTACGAGGCGTCAGTTCTCTCTGAGGGTGAAGTAGATCCTTGCACTCAGGCACAGATGTCCGAATCGACTTGGGAAGCTCCGACTGAGACGGCAGACAAGTTAAATCAGTATCTCAAGCGTTGCATGAAAGTAGAGGAGTTGAAAAACGTCCAGAAGACGTACCCATTGTTGTCAAACAAGGTGGCCAAGATGCCAAAGGTCGACCAACCGTTCCTGCAAATGTTGCAGTGTAAAGGAATTAATATCAGGTTTGAGAGCCTTCGTGCCACCCTGATAACTAATAATACTTTGTCCGCAAGGCACCTTTCTGAATTCCTTACATACAGTTGTAAGAGGTAACTTTATGTCTTTATTGTAGACGCCTGCCCAATTTGCCGCAGATCGAAGGCATCGAGCGTCGTCTCCTGCTTACGGCAGGACCCTTGGCTGCATTACATTCACAAGCTGTAGAAGCCAAGAAGGGGAACGAACCTCTAGATCCTCTCACCGTAATTCAGGCTGTCAATTATTCTCTACTTCTACTGGGCAACGCCAACTCAGCATGCATTGAGGCGAGGCAAAAGATTATTCTTAAGGCTGTACACCCACGATTGGAATCATTCGCTCAGCGTCAAGTTGACAACCCGGATTCAACGGATTTGTTTGGACCAAGTCTGCGCAAAGACATCAAGGATCAAGTGGAATTGACCAAGGAAGTCTCCGCTTTCGAAACGAGTCGTATCCGCTGGAGCCGGCAGCAGACGCCCAGGGGGACTCGGTTTTCAGCCACCTCGTTCGCACCAACACCCGTCATATTCTCAACGCTTTCAACCGTACCAGCCACGGTTTCAAGTCAATTACGGGAGCGGTTTTTCGCGAGGTGCCCCTCGTTTTCAAAGGAGAGGAAAACCACAAGGTGATGTTCCCAATTTTAGTTTAGAAAACGTACCTACAGTGGCGGGTAGGCTATCATTGTTTGTCGATGAATGGTTAAAAATTACTACCGATACTTGGGTAATTAATACGATTAAGGGTTATCAAATTCCCTTCATCGGAAATCCTCCCAATGCTTTTCTCAAACCTCCTCCTCATGCAATTCCGGCAGGTCAAATGCAAATAGTGGAAGAGGAAATACATTCACTTTTACAAAAAGGGGTGATTGAGTTAGCTTCATCACCATTTTATCTAAATCAAATATTTTTAACTCCTAAAAAGGATGGAGGTTGGAGGCCAATTTTAAACTTAAAACGTTTGAATACTTACTTGTCCGTACCTCATTTTAAAATGGAAACGATAGCTATGCTTCCTGATATTTTGCAGCAAGGGATGTGGTTGTCAAAATTGGATTTTCAGGACGCGTACTTTATGATTCCTGTACGACAACATGACCGCAAGTATTTACAGTTTCAGTGGAAAGGTCAAATTTATCAGTACACTACCCTCGCGTTTGGCTTGGCGTCAGCTCCCTTCGTCTTTACTAAGATATCTAAAGTGATGGCGCAACACTTTAGATTTGTAGGCATTAAGCTTATCATTTATATTGATGATCTACTATTATGCGGATTCACGGAACACGTATTGGCGGAAGATATCGCATTTGTACGGGACTATGTTCAAAGACTGGGGTTCATAATTAACGAAAAGAAGTCTATTTGCCACCCCACCCAAGTAATACAGTTCCTGGGTTTCCAGATTAACTCCAAGGAAATGTTGTTTTCCGTTCCACAGGACAAACAAGTTCGGGTGAAAGAGTTCAGCTCATCGCTACAAGCTCAGGCAAAGGTGACCTTGCGTCAAATAGCAAAGTTCCTCGGAATGATAACTGCCTTGTCTCTGGCCTGCTCAACTGCGTTTCTTCACATCAGATCGCTTCAACAGCAGTTGGTTCGAGATTTAAAGCGAACTGGATCGTGGGACAGTCAAACTGTTCTGAACGAGAAATCCATGGCGGACTTGCAATTTTGGCAAAGAAAAATACATCAATTGCCAGGATCCCCGATAATCCGACCTCCACCCGATTTCATCATCGAGACGGATGCTCCCTTAATTGGATGGGGAAGCCGTTGCGAAGAAATAACTACAGGCGGTGCCTGGTCAGCAGCAGATCTACAGCAATGCCAACATATAAATACACTTGAGTTAAAAGCAAATTGGATGGGGAAGCCGTTGCGAAGAAATAACTACAGGCGGTGCCTGGTCAGCAGCAGATCTACAGCAATGCCAACATATAAATACACTCGAGTTAAAAGCTGCATTTCTGGCGATTCAAAGTTTCACCAAGGACAGGCGGTATATTCACATTCGCTTAAAAATGGACAACCTATCAGCAGTATCTTACATAAATCATCTGGGAGGTACGCGTTCGCTTCCTCTGAACTCGCTGGCGTTGGACATTTGGGACTGGTGTCTAGCAAGAGGGATTTGGTTGTCGGCAGAGTATCTTCCAGGAAAACAAAATATTCATGCAGATTGGGAATCCCGACACGTACGAGACTCCAGCGATTGGAAATTGTGCCCCGCCGTGTTTCAAAAACTTCAAGGTCTCTTTTCCCTGAAGTTGGATTTATTCGCCAATCGGACAAACTATCAACTGCCGGAATACGTGAGTTGGAAACCAGACCCTGGGGCAATGGCATCAGACGCACTCAGCTTTCCATGGACAAACATCAGGGGGTACATGTTCCCACCGTTTTGTCTAATCGGGAAGTGTCTAAGGAAATGTTTCCAAGACAAGGCGAGTTTCATGCTCCTGATTGCACCACTGTGGAAGAACCAACACTGGTATCCTTTATTATTAGAACTCCTCATTCAGGATCCAGTTCTTCTCCCTTACAAGAACGACCTCCTAACGAATATCGAAGGACTGAGCCATCCACTGCTGGGGCAGGGATCACTTCAGTTGGTGGCATGGCCAATATCAGGGAGTTTGGCTGCGCAAGAGGAATATCGAAAAGGGCTCAGCAACTTCTCGAAAGTTCGCTACGACCTTCATCAGCAGCTGCTTACCGAAGCGCGTGGAAGTCCTACGTTTGCTGGTGTGACAAGTCGAACATTGATCCCATTCAGACGACTTTAGAGAATGTTTTGAATTATCTTGCACATTTGGAAAGCGACAGAAAATTATCCTACCAATCTATCAATATTCACCGTTCCACTCTATCGTATTTCTTGCCACCGATTGATAACTACAACGTGGGAGAGCATCCCTTGGTCGTTAGAATGCTGAAAGGGGTCTTTAACTTACATCCCGCCATTCCTCGATATTCTGTGTGCTGGGATGTATCAATCGTTGTCAATTTCCTCAAACGCCAGTCACCTTTAAATACCCTTTCATTGAAGGATGTTACGCTGAAACTTGTTACCTTACTTGCCCTCACCAATGCGGACAGATCTTCTGATATAAAAGCCTTAGACATTTCCGGTATGAAGTTTCTTCCCGAGGGAGTGGTTTTTTCGCACGTCAATCTTCGGAAAACCTCCAGACCCAATAATTTACCGGTCTCTTTTTACGCTTCATTTTTACAAGACGTAAATCTAGACGTGGTTACGACGCTTAAGGAGTATTTGCATCGCACTGAAGCTCTGCGGTCGTCATCAAGATTAATAATATCCTACATTAAGCCACACAAGCCCGTGACGTCTGCAACAATCGCGAGATGGTTATGTTGCACATTGGCGGCCGCAGGAGTGGCGACAAATTATACAGCTCATTCCTTTCGGGCAGCTTCCTCTACTGCGGCTTTTCAGCGAGGAGTTCCTGTGAAAGATATTCTCAGACAGGCTAACTGGGCGTCGGAAAACACCTTTAATAGATTTTATTACAAGCCACGCTTTAGTACTGGATATGCTAATGCCATCTTAAATTTTAACAGGGTTAGCTTTGAACTCGCATATGTTAATATATGCAGGTCCCGAAATACAATTGATAATTTTGCAAGGCCTCGTAGAGGCTAAAGTGAAATTGTAATTGTATGAGGGACCTAATTATATTAACATATCCCAAATACCCTACCCGCCCTGTATTTTATTTAATAGTATTTCGGGACCTAAATTGAAGTTCTGTTATGCACTCTACAGGTGGAGGATTAATGCAGTCGTCTTTCAAAAGAAGAGATCCAGCGCAGTGATGACGTAGCGTCGAAATCAACCTATTTTACTTGAATTATTATTTGTGTATATTAGTTTATGCCGTATAATTTGTGTTGGAAGAATAAGATTCGACTTCGAGATAAGTGACGTGAGAGTAGGTGTGCACGACGGTATGTTGTTTCTCTTTCCTCACGAGGTTTGGATTTGAATTTTGGCTCCAATGAGCTTTAAAACAGCTAGGTATAATGAGATGCAAAAGGAGAGATCGCATATGTTAATATAGTTAGGTCCCTCATACAATTACAATTTCACTTTAGCCTCTACGAGGCCTTGCAAAATTATCAATTTAATCGGTAATCCAAAGACATCGCCTTTAAGTCGACAGAATAAATAATAAACAGACAAGCTTACTTGAGGCAGATATTTTATTGGCTTTTTAACAGCTTAACGAAGAACAACACTACATAACTCATTGAGACTTTACATGTTTAAAATGCTTGTACACAGCATGATTAAATGTCGTACTCCCTTTGCCTGCTTTGATATAATCAATTCCCGTCAATGCATCATAAATTTGTAAACCAGCAAGATGTGAATCCGTAGTGGAAAAAATTCATAAAGCCTATCCAGGCTTCATTCGGCCAGTCATACCCAAACAGTACAATAGCCTCGAGCTTATTCATCACACTATGCAACTCATTTATCAACTCAATGGCTTCACGAAGGGTCAAACTTTCGTTACCAATCTTTGCCATGGCACCCTCAATCTTTTATAAGGCTTCGGTTTCAGCAGCGTTGACGATTGGGAAGAGTTCGTCGGTAACACCCGAATCGTAATACTCTATACTTTCTTTGAGGACCAAACTTCCATCGGTGGTCATGGAAACGATGTACCGGAACTCGTCAGCGGCCGACTCCCAATTAACAGGATTCAGCGGAATTTCGTCGAGGTAATACGGGATCTGGTTGTACTGCCACGTTTCGAATAAATCCTGTACATAAAAGTAGTCACTAACTTTCCCTCGGGCTTCTTCCGAAACTTGTCCAACGTCTGGCCAAATATAATCCATTGCTGAGCTGGAATACAGACCGTAAGTTGAAAATAGCCCTAGGGCGGCGTCACCGGACACGTTTCTGTCTTGAATGGGAGCATAAGTGTTGTCCAAAAGAATGGTGCCGTTTACGGCTACTTCATCCAATTTAGCGGATATAAAGAGGCCAACTTCGGGGTTGTCCGAGGTGGCAATTGTTTTGAGGGTTTTGGACGCCGGAGGTGTACATTCCATCCCGAAGAATTTGGACGAGGTTTTCAATCGCTTCCCAATCAATGGCTTTTGGAGCTATTCAGTATTTAATTATTTATGGCGGCCAGCCATATATTAAGATTGTATCGGTTGTCCGTCCGGACGTCCGGCCGTATCATCGATAACTTTTGAACGCGTTGACTTTTTTGAATTCTGAAAACGGCACTTGGTCAAG
>JAHZMW010002937.1:0-16968 GCA_027743745.1 Alloscopus bannaensis
TAAATTACAGTTTTCTAAATTGCACACCCTGAAATGACTACCAAACTGCGTTTGCATTAAAACAACAGCACCATCACTAAGTCGACCAAATGGAACAAATGTTACCGTATTGTATTCAATAAAAAAATGCTTTCAAATGTTTTAACAATGTATCGAGTTGGCAGCAATACGATTTGCAAGATTTTGGGTTGGATCTGAAACACAAATTTTGATTGATATTTCAACAGTTTATATTATCGCCTGGAGTAGAAAAAAGTTTTTAAAATAAACGATTATAGAAGATGAAATGTAATTATTTAGGTGTTTTATTGTATATGCTTGTCACTCATTATATAAAACCATCTGTCTGAAAACATTATCAATTCAGCTTTTTACTATCTTTTGTATTCATTATTGTTGGTTTACAAAAAGTTTTTTTAAATTTGCTAAAACCAAAACAATGTATGTTATGTTATATATTTAACATACGGAGACGCAATTTTACAACACACTTTAAAATAAATTATAATAGCTTTATATTGATCACGTTATGGACAATTCTACCAGTGCCGACAAAGTGTAGGCCGACAAAAATAGCTTGGACGGCATTTTCCGCATTTCTAACTGCCTTTAACAAGAAAACATGCATTATAGTCACACAGGATAAAATATGCCCAACCTTTTCCCAATAAATAAACAAGCAAATACATAACATACTCAAATAAATTACAATCATTAAGCGGAAAAGCGGTGTTTCACACGAAAGCTTTACATTAGCTAACTGCTTTCATGCTGATTACGTATTTTTTGCTGTTATACAATTTATTTATTCAAACATTGGTGTCGTCTTCGTTGAAGGGTGGTTTGATTTGTCATACAAAAATTCAAAATCGATAATTGCTATTTTAATCGGTAAAGTAAAATATCGGCTTAAATACAAGTCGCGGTTCATACATTTTACTAAGTACGTATGCTTTACATGTATTTCCTACACAGTGATTTTGCCACCGAACAAAATGTGTCAACGAGTGAACTCTCTTGCTCATTCACACACCAAAAAAAGGCTTGCACAAAAGAATGTGCATTACATTCATAACATCAAGCTTCATCTTAACTAAACTTACATTTGCCTAAATTATATATATATATATACTTAAATCATATATTGCAAAAAATTGAGACAAGTTTTTACAAGTATTTTTATACCAAAAACCGTCAAATTATTTCTAGGTTATAAATGTCGTTTGTTATATATTCAATTGCTAATTTTAACAAACTTTCATGTAAAGCTTTCTTAAGAAGTAGCCGAAATGACTTCGATGAGACACAACACCATTGCAGTTATACGAGGAAATAAAAAGTTACTGAATTCAAATTCCCAATTTTTAGGTTGCCATAACTAAGTTTTTTCTAAAAAATATTAGCACCTGCCCATTGGATACGCGATTTCAAACGTCAAAAACAATCGAAACACAACCAAGTTTGAAGCAAAGCAGTACGTGTGGGAGCTATTCTTAAAAAAATTAATATATGCGTTAGAGTCGCCAATCTACCGATTTCAGGCCTTAGAAATAATATTCCAAAAAACAGTTTTGATGGGGCACATACAACGGACTACGTAAAAAAGTATTCAAATTGGTACACTCGATGTGGGACGCATAGGTTGCCAAGGTGATGAACGTTAAAAAACAATTGCATCGTACGAAAGCCTAAAAGTTGGTCATTAAGCAGCGTACAAACTTGCCAACCATTAGTACTTCATAAAGATTTTATTCCATTCCGGCTACTTCTTAGCAACTCTATATAGAATAGCATCAAATTTTGCGCTTTAAGGCAATACAAACTAAGTATGTGTTGCACAATTTTCCAGCTTCAGCAGAGCACAAAGAATCTCGCCATTTCAAATTTACATTGTTCATCTTCATTCTGCAATCACTTTATACCAAAGAAGGGTAGCACTGTAAAGACTCTATTGGGTTTGGATGAAAACATGTGAGCACTGTAAAGTCCTCACATATTTGAATATACCTTAAGTAGGGTATGTTAAACAGCTGAATGTTTCTATCCACCACAGCCCATTGACCAGACTATTTGAATTTGACTAATGTGAGTCGATTGGTTTTTGCTGCACATTGTTTTTTGCGTCGCCTAAGTATAAAAGGCAAAAGAAAATGCGACATCGAGTTCAGTCCTTAACTTCTGGCCAGTTTCACGTCGTTAAACGCGCCAAATGGTCTGTGCGTAAGCTCACTCGCCTCTCATCATCATCAACACTTTGTGTGCATGCAAAGCACATGTGTTTTTGTTTTTGTGACGTGTGAAGCAGTGTCTATTTTCAGTGATTTGCAGTTATCTCGCTGTACGCCGGTAGATCAAAACCTGCTGAATCCGGTGAGCTAATTTTATTAGCCTAATTTTTTGTCAATAATTAGGAAAAGTCCGTCAAAGTTGAGGAATGAAAACGCCATTCAAATTTAATTGACTTCTTCTAACAATTGCCAAGAAATTAAGCTAATTAAATTAGCTCACCGGATTCAGCCGATTTTGATCTACGGACGTACTGCGAGATAATATTTAAAATTTCTCTTAAGCGCTTTTTAACAAAAACTAACTCTACCCACGCCGCGTACAGTGTAGAACCCCTTAGCACCCAAAGGAGCAAAGTCAACAAGTGCAATAAATTCAACTATCAAAACCTGCATAACAAGAAACTGCGATTGTCGGTTGTAAGAGTAATAAAAACCTTGTTAGCGAGGAGACTGAAAGGCATTTTACTCAGGCTGTGATGTTCGAAAATCAAAAATATTGTTTTACCGTAGTCTACATGCTAGTAGCTTTCTTCGATGTCACTCGACATGGTTTACTATAATTAAAAAATTTGGGGTGAGGTTATGGGCTGGGGGCACTGTGTCAGGTGACGACTTCATTCCTGACATGTTAATGAAGAAAAATTTTGAAAAAGTCTAGGCGTTTTAACCAAAATTCGGTAATTCTGGGAAAAGTCATGACCTGACCCCAGAGTAGATGTTTTTCTTTCTGACAACGTGGTGACGTCAGAATTTGACGTCGTGAGAAGTTTTTCCGCAAAAAATATTTCATATTCGTTTTTTCTGGATGCAATTTAATTTGAGCGCCTTCACAAATACCGTTGATTGTGAAAAAAACTATTTTTCTAAAGTAATATTCCTGAAAACTAAGTAAAGAATTTTGCCGTGTTTAAACTCCCCAGTGAGTCACTTTGCCCCAAAATGAATATGTGCATTCATTAATGAAGCAAAAGTTGCCCTGAGTATTACAAAATACAAGACTTTTCAACTTGTTTGCTTTTCGGGAGTACATACCTTAATATTTGGCGTATATTTCCATATCGCAGTGAAAGTCAAAAAAAGAAGCAGTGGTGTTCAGATCGTTGAAATTTTTATGATGCACTTTTGGATGATCCGTAGATTTTTGTAAATTTTCATGATGAAAAAACTTTTTTTTTCAATTTTCCAACTATATTTGCGGGACTACGATAAATTACTGCCCAATTAACGGATTTAAATCATGTTTTACGTTATGCAAAACAGGTATCACGCAAGAAATAATGGAATGTCAAAACATCTTACTTAAAATTTACCCGGTGTTTCATTTCCTGCATGTGGTTTTTTAAATGATAGTTTTGTAATTCCATGATATGAGATGCGTGTAAATTTACCATAAATCATGTAAATTAACTAACCTACTTGTAAATGTTGTAAAAAAAATCAGTAATTTAGCATTTTTTTATATTTCAAATATAAAACAACACACACCGGCTTTTTTAAAACAAAATCTCAGTTACGTGTTGAAAACTCAAATAGTTAATACATTTTAATTCTTTGTCTTTTTACTGAAATCAAGGTACTTCTTTTTATATTTTTGGAGCTTAAGGCACTCAATGCATTCCGTTGAGTTGAATTTGTTGCAACCATCCGTGTCGCATTGACATTTCATTCCATTTTCAGTTCCGCAGCGATACCCCGTAGTATTCCAGTATTTCGGACTACATCCAACATGAAAATTTACGCTGGAGTCATCTTTGTAGTCTGTATTGTACGCAATCATCACACAGGCTTCGTATTGTGGATCGCATTTTTGGAGTTCGCATTCATGCATTTCGTCAAAAGCCGCAAAACAGTGCCAGCATGAAATTGCTGAAATATTTGTTATCCGTATTTTTGTTCATAAATTCTGTGCTTTGAGTTTAATGCGTAAGCAATACTTTTTCTGATAATTGAATCACCTAAGTGAAACTAAAAATATTAGTACAAAACTAAATTACCTGAGACCAACACGTAGCAATTTAAGGCTGCTCCGAGTAGTGTCAAAGTAAGTAAAAAGTATCCACATCCCATTTTAGTAATAAAAAGCTCAACTTCTGGTTGTCTTGTTAAAATCTTCCCAGGGTGTCGGTTTTTTATGTAAGGCTTAAATAAAATGAAGGACAAAAGCTTCTTGGAGCAACTGT
Organism: Alloscopus bannaensis; assembly: GCA_027743745.1. Lineage (NCBI taxonomy): Eukaryota > Metazoa > Arthropoda > Collembola > Entomobryomorpha > Entomobryidae > Alloscopus > Alloscopus bannaensis. The sequence continues at coordinate 4,469 of JAHZMW010002937.1, forward strand.
AAAATAATTGTGCTTGTTAGATAGTCAAAATACAACTGGTGATAACACAGTCATGTTAGCGTAACATAAAATAACACAATTGATGACAGCCATAAAAGTTATTGCGAATCTTTCACAACAATCGCCAATCAAGCAGGAATTCCCGACAAAATCAATTTCGTCTAGCTAGGCAAAATCAAAATGGTTAATAACATGTAACACTTACAAAAACACCCGAGTACTGGGGTGACGCTCAATTCACAATCATTGTATATTTATGCAAATCCTTTTGCGTGATTTTTGTGTCGCCTATGTCGAAACCACCGTTTTTGATGACTAGGTATCAGGTTACTTCAAGTCCTTTGAGTCGCTTCAAATACAGGACAACTTTGTACGTGAATTCTACATAAAATATCACTACTGAGATAATTATCCAGGCAACCAAAACATGAAATATGATAAGAATATTTCCCTCTTTATTTGGGCTCACGGGTAAACCCGTTTTAGCTATTTCTGACTGATACAATTTATTAAATACTGACTGTGAAATCCACTCCCAAATCTCAGAAGCTTGTAATAATTCCATCCTTTGGATTATGTAAGGGGTACAAAGCCCTGCAGTCTAAATCTAACGTATTTCTCATTCATTATTTCTTTTTCTATATAAACACAATGATCATACTTCAAATACTCTCAAATACTTTAAATTGTAAATTATTAACTTATTTGCCTAATGATTATTATATGTATAATGGCTACAGTGAATTATGTAATACAATGAGTAAATTTCAATAAAACATATTTCACTTGGTGTTCTCTCAGTTTCAAGGAAGCAAATACTTATTGCTGAAATTACATGGGATTCAAAGGAGATATTGCTTTGTGTATGACTCACGTAAGCAAACAATGGTTTTATGTGTATTAAAGTATACAACAATTTTGTGTTCAGATTAAAAATTAAAAAATGGTGAGACACAAAACACTGGACCAGTCTGTCAAAAATCGATTACAGCCATTACAATTGACCGTCTAAAATGGCTTGTGCACTTTTATCAAGTCCACCACGTTAATATGTGTGATAGCAATATGTACAATAAAGTTTACATGAAATAGTCATACCTCCGCCACAAAATTAGTAAACTTCTGATTGAAATTTCCCATGTTGTATTCGACTGCCCACAATTATGCTAATGAAGTCTCTCAAATATCTAATAACTTTACTTTCTCCAGTGCCAGAATGTTCGTACAAAAACCTAACGTGTTGTTATATACATTTTATTGACTAATAACTTACAGCCAGTATAAAAGTTTTATGGATTAAATTTATGTGTGTAGGCATGTATGTAAACTATTTGTATCGCTTTGAGACAATCAATACCGGTTGTCTAAAACTAATCTACCATACATTTCACCTGCCGTTTCTGCTACATAAAACAACCTTTTTGTTAATCTTGAGCATTAAACAAACTGAGCCTTTAGGATATATTGGTAATCTGGATTTTATTTTATTGCAATGATAAAACATTGTCAGGTATAATCCAATGCCTAAATACAAATACGGTGGATACTTATAGAAGCCACCATCCTGCCCTTAAAATTGCACTGGACCGTCTGAATTTTGTCCGTGAATGCAATATTACGTATGTCTGGGTTTAAAAAATAATCATGCTGAACAAATACACATCCACATGCAAATACGTTTAGGTAGAGTTGAAGGTTATCGCCTCATACAAGCTATGTATTTTTCTTCAGCCGACAAAAAAGTTCGAGGCTTTTTCATCCGCCACCTCAGTCTAAACTCAGATGCAATGTCCGCACGACTCCTTTTATTACATTCTAAATTGTAATAAAGAAAACAATTAATTTGATTATCTCTAGAATCCAAAATGGTTTCCCAAATACCTAATCGTCCAATGTCTGCTCTTAAAAATTTCAACACTCTTAATTTTTGCTCAATTTTCTTCCTAATTTTAAAATCAAATATACTTTTAGCAGAAATCACTCTCGAACCTCAGGAGTACAGCCTAGACATCCGAAAAGGTTTAGCCCCCTTTCACCAATGCGTTGTCCACATTGTCACCTACGAATACGTGGACAACCCATACATCTCCATTTTTCCCACCCGATTCGGCCCACTTGAACCAATCGAATTTCCAGTAATTTTATCAACCCTCAAATGGAAACAATATTACCCTCGCTGGTATTCTCAATCCGCTCCCCTTACTTGTTCCGGAAAACATTTCTCCATAATGGAGGAAGAAAGCGAGTTCCGTCTAAAACCAAAACCATTTCGGAAACTGCTCTGCTTCGTTCGAGTCTTCGTCAATCGTTGCGGCCTCCTAAAATACGACGAGCACTCACTCCTAGATGCATTTCCAATCTCGTTTCATACCCTCACTGGATGTTCCGTTCGTCAAAAATTAGACATTTTGTCTCCAGACAAAGTCAAGAAAATCCTTCAATCCCAACAGGCGTCACAAATGCCAACTTTCCAGCAGCCGAGATTCGACATTTTGGTGTCTGACAGTGACGTTAATATCCACCAGTGGGTGCACTTCGGAAATGGGAAATCCCTCAAAACAAGTTGCTTCTTCTCGGAAGACGTCATAAAACTTTTGTACATTGCCGTCGATTTCATACGAATGTCTCTCATATCCATTACACTGATTGATGTGTACCGTTACGATTCCTCAACGGTAGGAGTGCCCACCTACCTTTCCAAACAGCACCAGTTCTCTTTTGAAAAACTTATTGCGCAGCCAGACCACATCTCATTTTTAGCAGCCCTCCCTCAAATTACACGAGACGACATCCCATTTGTTTGGAGATTGGTGAGCCCCTCCTCCGATTTGCTTGCTTACAAACGAAAAGACAACCGGAAATTATGGATCGACACTGAATACTTTCCGCTCAACATATTTTGCGTAATTGGGAAAACTTTGCTTTGGAATTCCACCTGCAAAATTAAGTTTGACGAAATCACTCTCCCGGTTATCCACGTGATTCACGCACCTTTTGCAGAATTTGGTGTGGGAACTTCGGTAACTCTCGAATTCATCACTTGTTCCGGCTCCACCGGAGGGCAGTTGTCTTTGGAGGGGTTAGTCTCTGCATTTCAGTATCCGGTGTGGATCGCTTTAATTTTGTCGACGTTGTCGACATTAGTCTTTCTGTATGGGGCGTCCTGGTGGGAGTCAAGGAACTTGAGGCAAATTTACGTGAAGTTGATGAGTTGGACTCACGTCCAGTTTTCGGCATTAACCGTCCTTCTAGGTCAAGGCAGCGGTTTTTCTGATAAAGCTAAGGATTCTGCATGGAGAGCTTTAATTTCGGGAGTGTGGCTTTTAATGGGAATTGTACTTATTAATGCGTACAACGGGCAAAATATTGTGGAGCTCAGCTCTCCGTTGGGACCCATTTTAATCACGACGTTTGAAGAGTTGGCGGAGAAAAATTTTAAAATTTATTCTCCACGGTTGGTTCAGTCGCATTATAAAAATTACAGGGACTCCTTTTCGGGACACATGATGACTGCCTATTTTTGGATGATTGATCACGGGTTTGAGAACGCAAGAGGGGCTTTGTTCGACAGCAGCTTTCTTAAAAAAATGAGCTTACTCAAGGATCAGAAATCTGAGGGTTTCACAGCACTTTGGGAGCGATTAGCGAATAACCATTGGATTCCTCACAAGTCTTCGGAGGACGACGCGATGACTGATGCGGAAATTTTGAATGTCGTCACGAACTGTAATGAGACAGCGTTTATTGCGACAAATGATGAGATTAAGGGTGTGGAAAACATGTTTCGGATTAAAGTGCATAACAAAAGCGAAAAAATGCTAGATCGTGTCTCGGTAAGTTCAGAGCTTGCTTTTGAGACATGGCATGGCTACACATTTTACAAAGTACCTAGAGTTCTTTTAAATAAATTTAAGCGAAATATTAGGCTAATATCTGACAGTGGACTGATTCAGCTATGGAGCAGCTTTTCACAAAACTTCATCCACACCAAAAATCTTGGCGAGGTAGAAAAGCTGACGAGGTCTGTCAAGAAAATTGCGCTGGAAGACAATATCACTGTGGTCTTTTACGCGTTCCTCGTACTTTCTTTGGTAGCTTTAGTTGGGTTTTTGGGGGAGCGAAATATGACGACGGTGAGGTCCGTGATGAAGATTTATGATGATGGATGTAAGCCTTGCAATGCTCTGTTCAAAAGGCTGAAGTGCCGAAGGAGATTTTGTAAAAAATTTGTGGTCAATGTTATTCTTGTTAAAACTGAGGTCTAGGAAGTTCACATTTAAATAGTGTGGTGGGTAAGGAAGTAAGGAAACCGTTTGAAAAATTATTTGTAAAATTTTTAAATGTGGATAAAAATGTTTTACACAATGCTTAAAATGCTATCAAAAATTACAAAAAATATTAAATGTAAAAAGTACATATACGTAGTTATTTTCATGTGTATAGACCAGAATTGGTGTGTATGGAAGGAAGCAGGTTTTGCTACTATCTGGTTGATATGTAACCATTTACCTCAATGTGTGTGAAGTTTTTAATTCATATTAGTAACACCAAATAAGCTCTGTAATGGGTAGCAATATATGTGTACATACATACCATCTGTAAGAAACAAATAAAAATAAGTTTGTATCATATTACAATTACTAGTTGTCGTACTACAGAATCAAAAATGGGAATAATAAATAAAATTTTTACTTTTTAAAAATACTCGGTAAACTGTAACGTGTATATTCTAGAACTTTTAAACATTTTTATTCTAAAAAGTTTCATTTTTCCAATTATTTGCCGAAAAAGTTTGAATTCTATACCAGGAAAGCTTGGCTTATTGCGCCGGGATTTTTATTGTTTGCTGCCTTTTGCCCTATCGGTGGTTCATGTGTTTGCATTTGTGCAATGCAGTATGTTAGTGGATATGACCCTGCAATTAATCAGGATTTATAATACATAAGCAAGAGCAACCGCGTTAAATGTTCACAATGTCATTGGTTCATGATAACAGGTAGCACGATGTCATTTAATATAGTTACCAAAAATTTAAAAAAAATGCCATAAAAACATTAGCTAAAAGCTCCTTTGGAATTCAGTACCTCATTTATTTTGAGCGTTTAATTACACTCCTACGTAACTGGTCTAAAACTTGTGTCAACTCGTAACCAGTAGAAAACTTTAGCATTTCACATTGTTACGTGTTTAATTAAAAACTACTACATTAGTTGATTTGCTGCTGTGTTCCACACGAAATCAAAACCATTACTAAATGCTTTCATTTTGATTGCTTTTACACAATTTAATTTTCAGACAGATGTGATATTACGGAATCGTCTTCAAAAGAATGTTTTTCTTGTTTCGCAGCAATCTAAAAAAATTCAAAATATTTAATACTTCAAACATTTTTCCGTTTATTGTTACCGGTTTTACAGTTCATTTGGCCAATATGGTTTACGAAAAAATACTCCCACTTTTCTTTTCAATCTTTGTATTGCCAATCTCAGAAGGCGTAACAATTTCTGCGCCAGTATTTGAAACATATTTTCTCAACGAAGGAATCTCGCCATTCAACCCGTGTACCGTCCACCTTCTTTTTGCTATTACTTTAGATGCTAGAAAGGTAACATTTTAAATTGCCCATCCTACTTATTTTTTTCACCAAAAATTACTGAAATCTAATACACAATTTTAAACACACAGAATAATAGCGTTCCTTTTGGAGACCCACTTTACATATATCCGCCAGACATCCCTGTTCTTATATCGCGTTTCGATTACAAAATCCAAATGCAAATGTCGGAGTATTTGAAAGCAGCATCAAAATACTACGACTGGGAGCTATATGGAGACACTCGAAAAATGAAGGTCCGCCCACCAAATATGCTTGACGGTCCAGCATCACTTTACTTGTGTAACAAGGATTATTTGTACTCAACTGAAAATCCAGGGAAGGCCTTCACCCAACAAATACTTAACCGCAGAACATGCTACGTTGACATCTACTTCCCTCCTATTGAATGCCCAACGTGGTTACCACTCGGAAGCATTTTTCCAACTTCTCTCCACCTCGACGACATCCTCATCCACCGAAAACGTCTCACTTTGCCCCCTCGGGGTAGCAGCCGCTTTCTCATTTATGTCACGGAGTCCTTGAGCAGAACCATGGAACTTTACCAATTCTACCAATTTGGCGACCGATTTCATTACCAACTCACAATTCCAACGGCACCCACAAAAATCCTGTTTTTTCTTGGCTGGTCTCCCACACTTCCGAATACACTCTCTGTGTCCGTCCCCAAGATTCTAATGTTTGCTGCTAAAAATTATATGGAAACATTTCCAGAGGAATATGATTCCTGCCGCATCTTGTCTGTGGGAGTTCGACGGATTTGTCTCGACAAGATTGAAGACTTCTACAATACTTATTTTTACAGCACAACGTTTCCAATAAAAATTTGGGTTAGACAAAGTCATCTCTTCTTAGAGTCAATTCATCTGGTAAACCAACTCTTCATCCAAATCTGCATGGAAGACTGTTTCAAAGCTTTGGACTACATCCAAAACCAGACATATGAGAGGCACGACATGGAATACAGATATACGCTGGAGGCTCAACTCTGGAACATTGCGTTTGTAAACTCCACCTTGGAAATGGGAGAGGATGAAAGTTACGCAGACTTGGATATGCCCAAACTAGAATTTTTTGTGGGTAAAGAAGTAACCACAAGTCAATTTGAGAAGGACAAAGGCCTCCACTTTTTGACCTGTTCTAGGATCGAAGATCGTAACAAGTTTTCTCTCAAAGGCATGATTTCAGCTTATACTTTAGAATCTTGGTCTAATCTCGTCATCGCGCTTATTATCACATCTTACTTTGTTCGCAAGTTTTCCTGGAGAGAACGCGCTCAAGAATGTTTTCTATCGACGGTCTTGAGAACCTCGGTTTTGTTAACGGAACAAGGAAATTCTGTATTAATTCAGAGATCCAAGTTAATTTTTGGCGCCTGGATACTCGTCGGTGTTATTTTATCAAATGCTTACAAAGGGGATAATATCAATAGTCTCATCGCTCCGCGAGGTGTTCGTCGTGTCGACAGCTTTGAGCGATTAGCAGAAAAGGAATTCAGCATTTACACGACCACCGTTTTCAGTTTTGGGCTGGACGTTTTCGAAATCATAAAATATAAGTTGGCTCATGCCTTTCATATGATGATGTTTGACTCGACATATTTCTTCAACCAGGGTCACATTTACAACATGATGAACCGTGAAAGGAGACAGTTGTGGAACTCGACGATGAACGGTTCGGCACTTTTCATGGAGTCATTTAACGTGGATAAGAAATCCAATTTGGTTAAGCAACTTTGGAGCCGTATTGAAAATCCTAGGTCAGTACCAGAAACGGAAATGATGCTGAGTCCGGCGTTCTTTTACGAGAATATTGCGCCCTATGAGGAACGAACTGCTTTTGTCCATTCTTTTGCGGAGGTCCACGGAATTTTTGGGAAGATTGATAAATTTTATAAGAAAGGATTATGCTCGGAGACGGCGATTGTGAGTAAACAATCTTTAGGAATGGACGTACAAGCAATGGCGTCTCAAAAATATTAATATACCTTTCAAATATTTGTCAAGGAGGTTGGCATCAGTGTCATCGGCGGGTTTGCGGCTTCGTTCTGAAACACAATTTTCGGATGATATTTCAAAAGTTTATAAAGTCGCCTCGAGTAGGAAAAAGGAGACGGTGTTTAAAAGTGCAAAACTTGGAGATAATATTGTTGTGATTTTTGTAGGATTTGCTACCCTTCTTGTTTTGACTTTTCCGGTGATTGTGGCTGAGCTTGTTGTTACAAATTTGTTGGATGTTTGGAATTCAAGGGTAACCGGATTTTGGAAAATATTTAAAAGTTTGTGTTATTGCCGTTGTGTCTCAAAGTCGCGTATTAGAGTAGTCGTAAAGACGATTGTGGACGATGAAATTTAATTGTACATATATTTAATAAGATGCTTGTCACTCATTATTTATGCTCATGTATTTGACAACACTATAGATACGGCTTCCAAGTACTTTTCATACCTTTTATTGATGGTTTACAAAATAGATTTTTCTAATTTGCTAAAACATATTTAAACAAAACTAACTCAAAACATTGTACTATATACTATATATCATAAGTAGATAAACATTATGTTGCAACCTTTTGCCATCCTTATTAGTTTTAATAGCTTACACAATTACCCACCAGTTACCAAATAATAATTACGTAAAACAAAGTAAGAAAAAAGCTATCACTAAATTGAAACTTTATGCTGACTAATTTGTTTTGAAATTCTACCAGTTTTTTACAATTTAGCGCTTCTAAATGTGTTTAGATGGGACTTTAGGCATTTTCACTGCCAAGCTTTGGAAAACATTTATTTAGTTTTTGTCGTCGAAGCTATGATATAATACAGTTAATACTTTCAGAATCTTGAAGCGGTTAGCTCAGTTCAAGGTTGATGTAAATTCAAGCAAGTCTAGTCCAGTACAAGCAGCTACATTTTTTGTTTGACATGAGAGAATGAAGGGTTGTAAAACTACGTCATTACAACAATTGGTCTGTTGCTTACTTGCTTCATATTCAAAAACAAATTCGTGACTATTCGATTTCAAATTGAATAACAGCTGCAACTGAAATCACAAGCTGGGGCAACTTGAGCAAACCAACATGTCAGAACAGTTAATACGCTCTGTCCTTTTTAAAACACTACATTAGCGAAATTGCTTCTCCGTTTCACACGAAAGGAACACAATTTCTATTTGCTCTCTTGCTGATTATGCATTATATCCTTATACAATATACATTTCCAGACATTCGTGTCGTCTCAAAAGAAGGGAGTTCTGCTTGTTCTACAACAGTTTCTACACAGAAAACCCTGAAAACTCATAAATTTTGTTTGGTTATAGCCGCTATACATTCAGTTTCTGGTTGTAATAGTTTTTTAGAGTTTTTAGTTGCATAAAATTCTGTGGTTTAATACTAACATAAACCGAGTATGTTTTGCAAAACAGTTCTCCCGCTTGTTATCCCAATTTTTATTATCCAAGGAGTACAAATTCCTTCTCCAGTATTTGATGCATTTTTTCTAAACCAAGCAATTTTGCCATTTCAACCATGCACTGTTCACCTCCATTTTGCCATCACTTTGGACCAAACAAAGGTAACATTTAAAAATATTTATTTTTTGCTTACCCGATTAAAAATATACTCAAATTAAAAACATGATTCCAAACACAGAATAATAGCGTTGCTTTTGGAGACCCACTGAACATTTACCAGCCAAACATTCCTGTTCTTCTATCCCGTTTCTATTACGCATTTCAAATGCGGATTTCCGAGTATTTGAAGGCAACATCAAAGGTTCACGACTGGGAGCTATATGGAGACTTGCGAAACAGGAAGGATAGGCCCCCAAACATGTTTGACGGTCCAGCTTCACTATTCTTGTGCAACAAGGATTACTTATACGCAACTGGAATTGCAGGGAAAGCTTTCACTCAAGAAATATTCACACGCAGAAGCTGCTACGTGGACATCTACTTCCCACCGCTTGAATGTCCGGCATGGTTAGCTCTCGGAAGCATTTTCCCAACTTCACTCCATCTCGACGACATTCTTCTTCACCGAAAACGCCTCGTTCTGCCCTCCCGTGGTAGCAGCCGTTTTCTTATTTATGTCGCGGAATCCAAAAGCAGAATCCCGGAACTCTATCAATTTTACCAATTCGGAGACCGATTTCATTACCAACTCACTGTCTCAACGGCACCAACAAAAATCCTGTTTTTTCTCGGCTGGTCTCTAACCCTTCCCAACACACTTTCCGTGGTGGTCACCAATGTTATTATGTTTGCTGCAAAAAAATATTTAGAAACCATTCCCGAGGAGCACAAAGCCTGTCGCATTCTCTCTATTGGAGTTCGAAGGCTTTGTCTCGACAAGATTGAGGACTTTGCTAAAACCTATTATTACAGTGCAAAATATCCGATAGAAATTTGGGCTGAGCAAAGTCATCTCATCTTGGAAGCTTTTTATCTGATTGACCAAGTCATTGTTCAAATTTGCATGGAAGACTGTTTCAAAGCACTGGACTACGTCCATAACTATGAATACGGGAGACACGACATGGAATCCAGATATAGATTGGAGTCAAATCTGTGGAACGTTGCGTTTAAAAACAGCACTTTAGGAACAATTGATGACTCCATTTACGCAGATTTGGACATGCCCAAGCTAGAATTTTTTGTGGGCAAAGACATTGCCGCAAGCCAATTTGAGAAAGACGTCGGCCTTTATTTCGTCACCTGCTCGAGACTGGAAGACCGGAACAATTTGTCTCTCAAAGGCATGGTATCCGCTTATACTAAAGAGTCTTGGTCTAATCTTATCATGGCGCTTATCATCACAACTTACTTTGTCCGCAAGTATTCCTGGAGAGAACGTGTCCAAGAATGTTTCCCCTCAACGGCCCTGAGAACTTCGGTTCTACTGACGGAACAAGGAAATGCGGTTTTGGTTACAAGATGCAAACTAATTCTTGGCGCTTGGATACTCGTCGGAGTTATTCTATCAAATGCGTACAAAGGGGATAATATAAATAGTCTTATTGCTCCGCGAGCAGTTCGTCGTGTCGACACGTTTCAGCAGATTGGCAGACAAGAATTTCAAAATTTACACAACCACCGTTTTCAGTTTTGGACTGGACGTGTTCAACACGATAAAATATGAGCTCACTCATTCCTTTCATATGATGATGTTTGATTCCACATATTACTTCAACCAGAGACACATTCAAAACATAATGATCTACGAAACGGAGCGTTTGGGAAACTCGACAATTAACAATTCTGCCCTATTCTTGGACTTGTACAAATTAGATGACAAATCAGAACTGGTGAAGCAGCTCCGCAGTCGTGTTGAAAACCCTAACACAATCATGGAAATACAATGGATGAAACACCCTGCGTACTTTTACGAAAACATTGCGATGAACGAAGAGCGCACCGCGTTTGTTCATTCTTTTGTAGAAGTTTTTGCAATTTTTTGGAAACTAAACAAATTTTATAAAGAAGGCTTATGCGCCGAGACAGCGATTGTAAGTAAAGACTCTTTAGGCTGGACTTACAAACAGTGGCGAATTAAAAACATTAATATACCTTTCAAATATTTGTCACGGAGATTGCATGTTGTGTCGTCTTCAGGCTTTCGTGGCCTCTTGGAAAGAAAATTTTCGGAGGACATATCTAAATCGTATAAAGTCGCTTTAAGTAGAAAAAGGAATACACAGTTTATAAGTGCGAAATTGGTGGATAATATTAGTATGATATTCTTTGGATTTACGACACTTCTTTTATTGACAATCCCTGTGATTTTGGCGGAACTACTGGTATCAAATATGGTAGACGTTTGGAATTCAAGAGTAGAAGGATTTAGGGAAAAATTTAAGAGGATGTGCTGTCCCCGTTGTTTGTTTGGGTGGCGAATCAGAGTAATGGTGAAAACGATTGTTGATGATAATGTTTGAGTATAACAAGTGATCCTTGAGAGTGATTTGGCTGGTTGTAATCATAACACTCTGTGTGTGTGTTGTGTGTTAGGAAATCTCTGATCCAGTGAACGTGTATTTTTAATAGTCTTAGCTTTAAAATCTACAAAATGATTGCTATGGTAATCTGTAAATACACTAAATAAGTGTACACTAAATAAAATCAATAAGTCTTTCTCATCTCTTTTTCAAAATTGGGTGCTACGTATACTGATCCTTTAGATCTAACCCTCACACAGAATTCACCGCGGGCACTCGCACACCATTAGCTGTCCATCTCACGTGTTATTTTTATGTAAACATGAGTAGTTGTGTATCCGGAGGTTTAGCGTCCCTTCCATCGATTATTATGTGAATGAAAAAAACGCGAATAATATTACTAAAAGGATGCTTATGAATATACCCGTTACGCCCGTTCGTCCATCCAAATGCTTTTAGCCACAATAATTTAAAAAACAAATAGACCTATCGTAACTTTTATACAAATGCATAAGCTGTCAGGCGTAAATATATCGAAAGTGAAAACGAAAACCAATCTTTCTAGTTGCATTTTGATGTATTTATCAGTTGTTCTAGCAGAAACACAATTTGTCATCTAGCGTTTATCTTATTGCTAACACAAAAATGCAGTCAAACACTCAGAAACGGTCCACGAGTGTACAAATATTATCGTTCATATTTCCACTGCTACCTTGCACAACGCTCTAAGAGTAAAAGAGAAAAGCTTTAGTCCTTTGTAAATATCAACATGCGGCGTTTTACGTACATATTAGGAATAACTCAATTCTATAATGCTATTTTTATGCTAACGACGCTTTTTGCTTTTGCGTTTACTGGTGTAAATCTCTAAGTCAACCAAGTCAAACGTCTACCGAGAAGACTAAACCTCGATTTTACTCAAAAGCCGATTCTAGAACCTAAGACTTTAAAAA